>JBBPCW010000039.1:7801479-7820298 GCA_037974425.1 Phenacogrammus interruptus | reverse complement strand
GCCCGGGGAGCAGTGCGTGGGGACGGTACCTTGCTCAGGGTACCTCAGAGGTGCCTAGCGGTCTTGGGAATCAAACCCGGACTTTCTGGTCACAGGGTGAATGCCTTAACCACTAGTCTACCAACTGTTCCAAACTGTTAATAAGCTGCATTATCTTCATACTGTTAATTAGCTACAGAAGCTTCATACCATTATGTATGTTAGTTTTTCAGCGACACCGTTGCTTTGTGTTAATTGCCCCTAGCTACCCCTAGTCTGTTCGTACCTGATATTTTAGGACTGAATAGCCATAACTTCGGTTCTAGCTGCAAGTTGTCACATCTGCTGAAAAAAAAAGCTATTTACTTCTGAACTAGTATCACTTGCATCAGGGGGCTCATTTGTAAATGACTATTTTAAAGTGCCTGCCACTTGCTAATGTCAAATCACACCTCATATCAGGAGCACAGTGAGAAACTTGTGGTAAAAAAAACCCTGCTCTCTTGTACAGAAGGAGTTTACTGGTCAAAGGTCATGCTGCAAATGACGTGCTTCGTGAGGTCATGCAGTTGCCCCCTAATGTTTCACTATTTTAAAACCCTACACCATCTGCTGGAAGCTATTTAAGTGAGACTGATTCTGTTTTCTTCTTTAACCCTTAGAGGTCTACTGTCACTCCTAAGCATTTTGCTACATCAAAATGTAATTTAAGTCATTCTTTCTCAGCATTTACTCCATTCACCAAGTGACGCAGTGGGTACCCAGCGATGCAGCCCCTGCAGAGCGGTGTGTGGTGATGATACCTTGCTCAAGGGAACCTCAGTGGTGCCACTGGCTGTCCTGGAATTTGAACCCATGGCCTTCAGATCACCACAGGCAACTCCCTAAACACTAGGACATCAGCTGCCCATAACCTCCATCCATCAGTTGGGCAGTTGGGCAGTTGGGTAGCCTAGTGGTTAAGGCATCCGCCCTGCGACCAGAAAGTCCGGGTTCGATCCCCAAGACCACTAGGCACCACTGAGGTACCCTGAGCAAGGTACCGTCCCCGCGCACTGCTCCCCGGGCGCCGTGTTCATGGCTGCCCCCTGCTTCACTTGGTGAATGGGTTAAATGCAGAGAGAGAATTTCGTGCTGTTCACACTGTGTGCAGTGGTGTGTTCACATATGACAAATGGTCACTTTCACTTCATCCATCCATCCATTATCTACCCCTTATTCCTGCATTCAGAAATCGAAGACCCCGGTGTAAAACCACGCCATCACCAGGAAAACATGCAAACTCCAGGCCACGACTCCGTTCTGGAGGTGTGAGGCAGCAGTGCTATGTGCTGCACCACCGTGGGGTCATCTTACTATTTTTAAGTTAATAAAATCAAAATTGAGAAGTTTATATAGCTTATATGTTCAGGGTCGGTTACATACATGTTTTAATGACATAAAACCTTTATTGGATTCTACGTAAATGTAATAAAATAGACCATGTTCATCATCATTACAGTGGATTGATTAAATAAACCGAATTATTTAACTGTTCCAGAAGTAACAAACTGTTGGCTTCAAAATGATCAGAAACTTAATATTCAAATTTTATTTGTCACATAGACATAGACACATAGGGCATGCAGAGTAATGCTTATTGTGCAATCCCCAAACATAAGGATTAAAAAGAGAATTTAACAGAAGATTAGAAGTAAAAATTACATTTAAAGTAATATGACAAAGTTTAATAAAATGTGTATAGAAGTGTACGACTATTGAAAATGAAATATAAAACCAGTTATTAAACTCTTTCAGGTAATTATTCTGGTTTTGTGAACTTCTGTCAGTCTAATGGCAAGTTTTTCAGAAGCTGCCAATTTGTTTTATTATTAGTAGTATTATATTATAATTGTTTTAGTTGTTATTATTGAAATAGTAAAAAAAATTAACAAAACCCAAAGGTACCATTGCTGGGAAGCTCTTCTCTACAAAATCAAAACTCCTCTGAATCAAAGGCTAACAAACTTAATAAAGAAATTGATTTTATTTTAGTGTAACTGTTGGCCATTTGCTCAGTCCATTGAGGTTTAAAATGCGGAACTTTAATCAGATCTTCGAACGAGTGGGAGTTGATGGAGAGGTTCTCGCCAGCTTGGAAAGTTATTTCCAGTTTGCACAGAACGCGGCCCATTTTTCACCAACTGTCTCATTTGCATTAGATTAGGAGTACGATTGTGGGTTTTGTTTATTAGAATTGCCCTTTAACAAGCCTTGAAGCTTTCCATCTTATTCCACTGACCGAGAACAAAGTCAGCAGAGTCAGTTGTGTCTGACCTATTCAGACAGAGAGGAAGCGAGTGAAAGAGGCCTGCACATTCGCTGGCGTGGGGTGTTAGTGGGGGTTGTCCTGTGTCCTGGTGCTAACAGGGGGAACCTCCAGCCTGCTGGCTCTCTGCATGTTGTGCATGTCAATAGCAGCTCTTAGCTTGTTCATGGCAGGACCAGTCTGGGGCCCTGCCTGGAAGTGCCCACTCTCTCTGTCCGTCCTCCGCCCCTGCCATCTACTCAGGGCCAGCAGCCGAGGAGGGAACCCTGCCATGTAGTGGAGGAGTGGTGGGAGGTTCAGTAAAGTGCAGCATCAAATTCTGGTACAGAGCCTTCATGTTTCAAAGTTCATTTAAAGTTTAAGGTAATAGTGCAGAAGGTTTTGGTATTGGCACTAGAAAATAAAGTGATCATTGACCAGCATATGCTACTCGGTGAAAGAATGTGTGCCCATAGGTAGTCCTTCACTGAAGCAAGCAACATGTTGCTAGTGGGAGAGTATTTCCCATTTGAGACAAACAGTAGTAACGTTCTCATTTCAGAATCTTTAGCAGCAGTATCGTGGGCGACTCACAAGTTGAATGGCACTGAAAGACGATTTACCAGAAAAGTCAAAGGACGGAGAAAGTCAAAAAAAGTGGGAATGAGATGAAATAGAAGTGCTGCACAGAAGCAAGAGCAGGGAGCGAGAGAGAATACAGTAAAGCTAAAGCTGCCAAAATCTGTGAAAGAGGGTAAGCAGAGGAGAATAATGCACTGGGGACTGGTGAGCAAATCAAACCGAGAAACTGATGTTCGGAGAGATAAATAAAGAATGGGCGGCTTGATCCTCTCCAGAGGACTGGGTTGATAAGGAAACACAAAATCACTGGCACAGAAGGTAATGACACAATCTAGTCTTAATAGAAGGCCAGAGAGACACAGAACAAAGAGGACTGGGAGAGGAACCAGCAACAATGACTTCAGGCTTTATATCAATGTTAGACTGTGACTTGCACAAACTATTGGAGTGTGTATGTTCAAGGCAAGCAAAATGAGTCGGTGTGACTATAGTCATGTTTGAAGGTCTATCATTAGTTAACAGGAGATAATTAAGCACTTTCTAAACACCATTCTAGTCCCTGCAAATCATTGTAAGACAGGATTATTAAGGTCTTCAACAGCCAAATTGTGATTTGGGGTTGTTTACTTTATGCACTACTCAAAGCCGTGATAATTGGTTGTGTTTCTTGTGAAGGTCCTCTAATTGTCATTATACCGATTTGGAGTCAGTGTAGACACACCATGCAGAACATTCTGTAGTGTATGTTTTATTATTACTTTTGGGCAAAGTTCCAAAGTCTTCTTATTAAATCCATTATAGTTTACTCACAAAGTGGTTCTCAAGTTAACTACTAGGAATCTATACACCATATCAGCTTTGACAAAGAAGAATATTTTTGGTTTGCAATTATAAGAAGTTCTTCTCTGTTTTAGAAGTTCATCTGTTTGATCCTGCTGTAACAATCCTATCTATATTTATATGAGGAGCTCTGTAGAGCATGTTTTACACATAATTCACAGGTCGTCTCTACAATCTTAAGGCTATTTGTTAGGGACCCACATCCGATGTTTTGTATTGTATTTGGGTTCACTTGTGCAGCTGGTGGCCTAGTGGTTAGGGAGTTGCCCCTGTGATCAGAAGGTTATGGGTTCGAATCCCAGGCCTGATAGTGGCACCACTTGAGCAAGGTACCATCCCCACACACTGCTCCCCAGGCGCTGTGTTCCTGGCTGTCCACTGCTTCACTTGGTAAAAGGGTTTAATACAGAGGAAGAATTTCATGCTGTTCACACTGTGACGATATAGTCACTTTATATTTTCAGTTACAGAAAATGAATGGGTGAGAGTGAGGTTCACTTGTATATGTGGGTTTTATGTGCCAAAACAGTCATATTCCATTCTTACCTGACCATTTCTGACCTCTTCACATTCTTTAGTACCAGACTGTCCCTTTTAGACCGAGTCCTTGTTTTCTGTTTGGTTGCTCTATAATGCGTGTCAATCAAAAGCAGTTCATGAAGCAGCCCAGCCTGAGTTAGTGGGTCTAAACATGTAGGCTGAATATAAGGACATGTGAAATGCATTTCATGAAAAAAAAAATGTACATTCAGCCTAATTTCCATGTTTTATCTGTTTGGACTGTCAAGTCAGTGGAAACTTTTCATAATGTTTACATACTCCATTAAACTCCATTATTTCACAGATAAAACAAAGAACGTTCAGTTCTCAGTGGAAGATGATTAGAGGTGATTGTGACATCGAAACCAGAACTGTCATCATAGAGCATTCCTCCCTGCCCTCAGCAGCACTGCACAGCTGATGTCATCTTGTTTCTTTAGGATTAATGTGTGGTCTTTGTTTGCTTTGTCTCTATGTCAGCTGCAGCCAGTCCAGAGAAAACAGACGAGTTCCTGCTAGCCCGGTTCAAAGGTGATGGCGTTCGATACAAGGCCAAGCTAATCGGAGTGGACGATGTTCCTGAGGCCCGAGGGGACAAAATGAGCCAAGACTCCATGATGAAACTGAAGGTGGGTTAAAGGGCAAAGAGACAAAGAGACTAGTTCAGGTTTACTTTTGTTTAATGTATGTGTTGCATTTGACAGTTATTTGTGTCATTTAAATGTTCAAAGAATTTCAGTCTTAAAAAAAAGTGAGCTCTGTTAATGACTTAAGAAACTTAAAAGATACTTAAACGCAATTCAGTGCAACAGAAATAACTTTTTTTTTACGAAAACCACAAACTAACGTAACAATGAAAAGACTAATGCAAAGTATTGCTTTACAAATTTCAGCTTTCATTTTTAATAAAGGTCTTCTCAACACAAAGTTTAGCTTTTTTAGTTCTGAGGCTGAAAAGACAGTGGTTCAGCCTCTGAGTGTGTGGTCGTTTTCAGGGCAAGGCAGCAGCCGGTCGCTCTCAGGGCAAACACAAGCAGAGAGTGTGGGTGAACATCTCTCTGTCGGGAATCACCATTACGGACGAGAAAACCGGGGTGAGTCTCCTTTTCTAGCCATCGGCCCTTATTCTGCACCCATTATCTGCTCACTTATGAAGAGACGTCTCATGTTGTTTCCTTTAATTGTGCTTACTTGTGCTTGCTGACTCCTCTGCAGGCAGTGGTGCTGGAACATGCGGTTAATAAAATCTCCTTTATTGCTCGTGACGTGACTGATAATCGGGCGTTTGGCTATGTGTGTGGCGCCGAGGGCCAGCACCAGTTCTTCGCCATTAAAACTGCACAGCAGGTCTGCTGGGTTTCTATTGAGCACAGTTCTTTTCTTGCTCTCCATGTCTCTCCCCCTCTCTCTCTTTCTCTCAGTGACTACCACATACACTCATACATATTTGTTTTTATGCCTTGTTGGAACACACACACACACACACACACACACACAATACAAATCACAATGTTTTGTTTTTTTCTGAAGTTTGATAAGTTAATTCATTCAAAAACAACCAGCAATGCCCCGATCTAAAAATGACATTTTAATTTGATTGTCATTTTTAATCACTTTTCACAATCAGCACTGCACTAAACCCACTTCATTAAGAGTAATTACACTCACTTTATAATTACATTTGCAGTACTGTTCTTTCAGTACTGGAAATATATGCAATATTGTCAGAAAAGCATATTAATTTATCACAGTAACAATAAAATATCATCATATTGTCCATTATCATCATGATCTGTAAGTAAGTCATACACTTATTTGAAATAATCACTACAGGCAGTTATTTAAAATGCTGCATATTTATCTAATGTGTCTACGATTTGAAGAACTTTAAAGTTCTTAAAAAGGTTCTTTCTTACATCTTATTTACAAAAAATTTTCTCTAAAGAACAGTCATTTGAAAGAATTTCTAGGAGCTGAACATGTTTTTTCTATGGCATCATGCAATTAACTTTTTATTTTTGTGTGTATCCTTTTTAATTATGGAACCAAACAATCTGTTTAGGACACTGTTGTTTTTCTAAAAAGTGCACACAGAAAAATAAATACACATTCAGATGCACAATACATTACAACTGCAGTTGTATTCCTATATACTGTGACAACAAAATGCCTTGCGATAAATTTAGTACACATTAGTGAATCGTGAGTAAACATGGTAAAAGTGGCTGGTCTCCATTATTCTCCACTATTCAAAACAGTTTTCTGGATCACATGAATACCTTAACTGGTTAAAGGGTCAATTTGGCATATTGAGTAGATTAAATGAAAGAAATGTTTACTATGACAGGCCGCAAAGTGCCTAAAGATACATGATGCCTAGATAAAGGAGTTCCAACCACTCAATATTCAGCACCACCAGTATACTGATCACCGCCTGATCATTTGTAATCATCTTCACTGGTTCAGGCCTTAGGTTAGATGTGCTTTGTTGTGCTCAAATTATTCCTATGTAGGTCACTGTGTGGCTTTACAAACAAAATAAGTCCTGGCCAGGTTCAGGAACTGGACTGAAAATGAGAGAGTTTTTGAAAGTCCTTCAGGAAGCCTGGAGAACTGTTCCTCAAGACAACATTAAAATACTAGAAAGTTTGGTTCCTATAAACATAAAAAACACAAATATAAAAACACGCAAAACATCTAAGCACATGAAAAAGTCATTTTCTCTTCTTTCTTGACATTCCCCACATTCACTCAAACACACACATATACACACATTTTCAGGAAACACAGTTTAACAGTCTTTGTGTTTCCTTTCAGGCTGAGCCACTTGTCATAGACCTGAAGGATCTCTTTCAGCTCATTTTCAACATGAAGAAAAAAGAAGCAGAAGGCTCAAAGAAGGTACAGGAAGTCCTTACACGATTCTGTCCCGAGCGCCGCAGTCATGATAATCATGGTGTTGCAGGCTAATCACACTTCCAACCCCAGGAAGTTATTCTGATTACAGTGCGTGTGTTAACATGACCACTGTTCTGCAGTTATCCCTGGAGGTCACACTGTACTGCCCTACAGTGACAAAGACCAGTAACTAAGTCAACAGTGAAACTGAGAAGCATAACTTTACATTTCAATTGTTGCTGTGAGCAAAAAGTGCAAATGCGGTTAATAAATAAGATTATTGCTTTTGTAAAATACCCACAAAATACATTATGATGATGTACGCCAATGACTATTATTTAGCCATAATAGTCACAACAACAAATTTATCTGCCAACAACTGTAGTTTCGTAACAGTAGGCTATGGTTGTCTACCAACATAATGATTAAAGATTATGCCATGAACAGCACAGTGTTTTAATAACACAGTCTATAATGCTGAATTCAGTTGGTGAGCAGTTGTGAGTGAGAATCCATGGGCAATGGTATACATTATATGGACAAAAGTATTGGGACACACCAGTTTTTCAGGGTTTGGGCTAGGCCCCTTACTTTCAGTGAAGGCCAATCTTAATGCTTCAGCAGAACAAGACATTTTGGACAACGCCATGCTTCCAACTTTTTGGGGAAGAACCTTTTCTATTCCAGCATGTCGGTGCTCCAGTGCACAAAGCGAGATCCATAAAGACATGATTGGATGAGTTCAGTGTGGAAGAACTTAACTGATCCACACAGAGTCCTGACCTCAACCCCATCCAGCACCTTTGGGATAATCTGGAACAGAGATTGTGAGCCAGAACTTCTCGTCCAACATCAGTGTCTGACCTCATAAATGCTCTACAGACTTAATGGGCACAAATTCCCAGAGGAACACTTGAACATCTTGTGGAAAACCTATGAGGAAGAGTGGAAGCGCTTATAGCTGCAAAGAGGAGACTTACTTCATATTAAAGTATATTTGAATGCAATGTCATTACAGTCCCTGTTGGTGTAACGGCCAGTGTCTCAATACTTTTGTCCATATAGTGTATATATCAGAAACGTATTAAGTCGCTCTTTCACTGTTGCTGCTCTTTTCATAGCCGCATCGCTGGCAAGTGTTTCAGTTTGTGTCCTGATCGTTTACAGCTTTCTCGGATCTAGTCCTAAATGCCTTATTGGCACCAGACACCCCAGTCGTACACAACCTAGTCTGGAGTCTAAGTATGTTTATGGGATTTAGTCTTGTAATGGTAAGAGTGCAAGAATGGATCCACATTTTGTCCGAACATAAAACTAAAAAGATTTGTTGTTTTAGCGTGTTTTAAACCATGGCTACCTTAAAACGTTGAGTAAAGCAAACATCTAATAGTAAGTTTACTCTGATATATCCTGTTTATTAAATTAAATGTTTCTTTTCCTTGTATAAAGACTCCTCTAGGTTCATAAAAGATTATCTATTGTCATTTTGACCCCATGCACATTCTCCAAAGTGTCCTATTTTCATGCTAAGTCTTCTGTTAAGCGTTATCAGGGTTATCACAGTCAAACATCTGCTGGGTTTGGTGTAGTTTTTTTTTTTACAGCCTGTTATCTTAACCCTCTTACCTATCAGTTTCTGTCTCCTCTCCAGGAAGAACCAAATAAAGTGGTGGAGGTGAGTGTAGATATCTTCAAGAGTAAATGATCACAGACCCCTCTTACTTTTAAAGTTACTTTTAATTGATTTTTTTGGTATTTAGTGGTTTATTTATAATTGCTCATTGTACTCCACAGAATGGCAGCGAAGCTTCACACACCAGTGACAGAAAAGTGAGTATTTTTGTCATTTTTAAGTGTTTGGGTTCATTGCAACAAACGTATCTGGTTCTGTTTAAAATCATACATCATGTACAACAAATAGACACTTTATACAAAAGAAATGAAAAGACATTATTGCTTGTACAGTTAGTACCAGTGTCTGCATTGTATGGCTTTAAGGGAATAGTTTGGCAAAAAATCAAATTTACTCAAATCTCCAGCTACTGCAGATGTATTCAAACAGTGAAGACATGTTTGGGGACCAGAATCGGTTTCTTTAGTTCAGTGGTGAAACTCTGTGGAGAATGTTGCTAACAAACGAAGTCTGTAGTCGCCCAAAAAATACAGATAATTTCTGTAAAAACACCCAACAAAACTCCTCTCAACCTTCTCGAAATGTACTCGGCTGTAGACAGAGGTAACACAGATCACACAGACTGTCCTCCGATGTGCTGCTTTGAGAATACCAGTGCTGGTGGGAAATCATCTGAATTACTATTTTTATAGCTCACTCTGTATCTGTGCCACCTTAATGAGGACCTAGATGTGGTTTGATCAGGGTGATAGAAAAATGTATCGTACAGACTTTCTATTGTATGTTATATTGTTCTTGTCTTTGTGTCTGTGTGACTGTGTGGCTGTTGCATGAAGTTTCTACCAGGATTAGTCAAGTTTTCTGATTTTTTTAACCTTCTGAGTTTTCTGAAACTTGTTGGCTGTGTGGGTGACTTGGGTCTTAGTGTTTGTAAGCAAACGTCTTTGTTGATTGACTACATCTGGGGTAAATTCATTTTTTGTTGCTACACAATTCTTTTAATATCTAATAATTGTCATAAAGAGCCCTAAATCCGACATGATTACTATGAAGGCACATAAAGGCACTATAATGGCTACACAGTGCTATAACCCTCTTGCCAGTGTGGGTTAAACTAATTATGTTTACATACAGGAAGTCACAAAGACATACCAAATGCAGATGTTCTAATAGTCCTGTCCATTCTCATTCTCTCTTCATGAATCACTTCCAGTCTAAGCCTGTTCCGTCTTCCCTCTTCCCTCAGTTCCCTCCCTTTGTCTCTGATGGAATTACAATCATCAAAATGACAAAAAAGTGCTCAAATGTATTTCGAAAGTTTGTATAAGGAAAAAATTTAACAAAAAATGTCTATATTATAAATATATAGGAATAACATTATAAATTCCACAGTAATGGCTTTTTTTAGGTGCAATTCCAAGCTTGCAATACAACAAAGATGTTAAATATCACTTGTCAAGCTTTATTTCCACATTGTTTTTGGCATGAAATCTCCTGTTAAGTTCACTGTTTTCCTTTTCCTTCTCGTTCCTCACAGGGCGTCGAACAGCTGGACTTGTTTGGAGACATGTCAACCCCACCAGACTTGCACTCTCCCTCGGTAAGCCTGGATCTAAACAGCATCTTCCAACCCAGCACACTTTATCTCTAGCTACACTAAACACAGCACTAACCAATATTTAGCTTTGTTTAAAGAATTAAGTAATGAAATTAACCCTTAATGCAGGAGTGTCAAGCTCCGGTCCTGGAGGGCCAGCACAGTTTGATGGTTCTCCTCCTCAAACACATTCACTAAACCTGATAATTAACTGCTGAGGTGAACTAGGTGTTTCTGAGCAGGGAAATCAGCAAAACGTGCTGAACCATGGCCCTCCAGAACACCCCTGCTTTAAAGTATATGCAAAAAATGTCTCTCCTGCTACTCTTCTGATTTAATAATGTGATTTCTCACTGCTGCTGTCATTCTGATATGCAAAGAACACGATGTAAGAAAGTTTACATTTTACTGTACCCAGCACGCACGCATGGCAACTAGTTTAGGGGCAGATTTGAATGAGTTAAAGGGAACAAAGCCAACGTTTTGGAATGTTTTACTGATGACACCTTATATAAGTAATTTAATTCACCAGGCACTCGTCCCCAGGGTATCTCCGAATGAGGAACACAGGAGATGCCATTCAGACACTGGACCTGATCCTTCTTAATGTCTGTCCAAGTGTCTAATTGACCTCAGCCTAAAAGAAATGAGGTTTCATGGGAATAAAGAAAACTGTCATCACATTCTGTAACTTATAAACGGCTCATGTGTTGGTGTTGAAGAGGAGGTTCTGTCACTTTTTGCATGACAGTTTATTTAAAGAGGAAGATGGATTAGAGGCTCATTGGGGCCTTCTTTCAGTTCCATAATGGAAAGCATGAAAGAAACCATTCTGCACAGTTGAAATGGAAACATGTTGTAGTAGAAATAGAGAGTATAGTAGAAAGTCGTAGTGTTGGTGTGTTTACGAGATATCTTTAGTTTCCATACTGTTCTCTTGGTTTTAACGTAGTGTTTGTTTCTTTTTTAAATTAAAACGCAATTATTGGGAGAGTTCATGCCCAGGTAACGTCAAAAATAATCAACGTCTGCATTTCACAGCTGTGAACGTTCAGCCATTAGCAGCATGTGCCGCGTTTGACCAAAAAAATCGTTCCAGTCACGGCTGGATATGAGTTTTATGGAGACACTCTCATTGGTCTGTGGACATAGCATGTCAATGTCAGTCCTTTAAATCCACAGAGTAAATGTTTTTCTCACCTCACTGCATGTTTCCATTGCATTGCTGTGCTTCCCCAAACACATAGTGCATCCATTCATTTGCCTGCAACCTTTTTAGTCTCATGATGTCATTCCAAGGGAAATGTTGCATAGCTATGGAAAGGTGATGCGTAGCTCTGGGAAATTTGACGGCTGGCCCTATACAACTATTGAAAGCATCGCAAAATTTAAATAGGTTCTCAATGACATTTTTGCATTGGGTCTCCCTATATAAGATGGCCCTGATACCAAGTATCTGCGCTGGCCTGAAACCAGCAGAAAATGCTAGATGGGGGATGTCTGGACATTAAAGAATGAATCTGAACCGATTCTGTAGTCTAGCTTGAGATATTACAGATTTGTTTGCAAGACAGAGTATCCTAAACGGAAGTGGGTCATGTGGCAAGAATAGCCATGTGTAGCCTGATATGTCTGTCCTTTTTATATGGACATAATTAAATTGCTGAGATATAAACAAAATGATTCATGATGTGAATTGGTTCATTGTAGAGAAACGTACAGACTCTTTATAGTGGTGTTGACAGGAGCCCGGGGCCATGATTACACACATTTACCACTCAAAACCAAAAGTGTACCTATGCCTGTCCCCTGAGTTCTATTTTTAATGTTGGAAATAGTAGTAATTTGCCTACCGTTTTGCATTAGAACAGTCTACACCTTAAAAGGCAGCCAAAAGCTTATCTCAAAACTATCAGTCCCAGACGTCAGCCAGTGTATTCATTATAATACTATGTGGGAGCTTTTAGAGGCATTAAACTCTACATACACTACCGGTCAGAAGTTTGAGAACACCCCAGTGTTTCAAACTTTTTTTTTATTGAAATTCAAACAGTTCAAGTCCAGTGAATAGCATGAACTGGTACAGAGGGCAGAGCTGAACGGTAAGAGGTTTAAAATGAAGTGGGAAATAATTCTGTAGCTCAATGCAGTTCCTCTGGTTTGTGCCTAGTTGAAAATAGTGACATAAGTCCAAGCTCTGCCAGAACTACCTTAGAAACAAGAACAAGATGAAGAGCTGGAAAACATGGAGTGGCCAGAAGTCCCCAGACTTAAACCCCATCCAGCTGCTTTAGAATGAACTGGGCAGAAGAGTGAAAGCAGAGGAAACTTATGGAAATTTCTGCAGCAGAGTTGGGAAGAACCTTCTGCAGAATGAACAATGAGACACCGGCTTGGATTTCAACACAAAAACCCCCCCAGAAAAATAGGGTGTTCTAAAACTTTTGACCGGTAGTGTATTTCAGCTACTTCTCACTACAGCTATGAGACTTTAATTTCTCTAAGGGGAGCTTTTCATATCCACACCTTAACTTTTTAGACCTGTAGGGTTGCAGGTAGCTTGTTTTTCAACAAAGTAACTGTGTTGCAATGATGTCACTGTGTACATTTTTTACTTTTGAAAAATCATTGGATTGTTATCAATTTAAAGCAGCATTCAAAGTTCCATTATCAGTATCTGAAAAGTGTCATCTTTACTAGAGCCCAGCGAATATGTCCAGCCCAGCGAAGTATTGTGTTTATTTTCCTGCACATTAATTTATTTTTAAAAAATGAATTTAATGGTATTTAATGGTATACAACATTTATATTAGTCAGGTCTATAGCTACTGCTGTTGCCCATTCTGTACGTTGTGGAATAAACAAACTGGCCAGTGTGTGTGAACAAGGTCTACTGCCAGTGTGACTAATGGATGTTTTCTGTTCTCTCAGGAATCTGAGGACATTCTCTTGTTGGATCTGTCCACTGAGATAGATAGCAACCAGAACTGTGTGAAAGGCAACCCCTTTACTGCCTCCTCTTCATCTGCCCTCAGTGTCCAGTCCAGCCTATCGCCTGAAAACCCCTTCTCGTCCCAGCTCAGCTTCTTCCCCACCCCCAGCCATGACCCCTTCAGCGACGACCCTTTCTCTAAAAGCAACGACCAATCAGTGACGGCTGTGATCAATCACACCTCCAGTCAGTTATTCAAAGGCGAGCCCAAGAACGGTGACTCCGACTACCTGGCCCAGCAGTTTGACCAGCTCTCCAACAGGACAGTCATCCAGGCACTCAGTAACGGCCAGTGGCCACTAGACGGCAGGACAGCAGACACGGCTGCCTGGACTCAGAACGGCATTCCATTCAGGGAGCAGAACGGCCACAACGGAAAGGTAACACCAAACCCGTTTTTGGAGACTGCGGAGAAGAACCAGCCTGTTCAGAATGGAATTAAGCATGAAAACGGAGGCAAGTCTGAACCGGCTGCCAAGCAGGCCAAAGATTCTGTGATCATAAGCCCACCTCCGCTCAACACAAAAGCTGGCCGGGGAAGGAGGGCTGTGAAGGTGAGGTTGAGATCCAGGTCATTTTAAGCAAAATGTACCACTTTCAAGGTGCGTCAATAGTAGGGATGGGCCGATCCACGTTTTCCCAGTTCCGATCTGATTCCGATACACGACTGCCGATACCGATACAGATTCTGATCAAATCTTTTTACTTTAATATTAGCATAATTTTTGTTGAAATTGTGCTGTTAGTAAGGTTACATCACAGAATTAATACTACTAAGCCCTTATTAGAAGAGCAAAAAATAAACACAACTACACTGAATTAAAAGGCATTCCAAAGAAATTTATGTCACATTTCACAAAAAGGTAGCAGCGACAGCTGTAAATTTAGTAAATATCAAAAACACAATAATCTTGGCTGAATCAAATAAATAGTTCAAATATTTTAGCAGTTAAAAAATTAAGTGCAGAACTAATACATATAAAATAATGTGAATTCAGAGACACGGGCAGTGTTTAATCTAACCACTGCTGTATTTACGCTGTAGTTACGAGATGCTCAACTTTAGTCTCGTCGTGTTTTGAGAGAATCATCTAAATATTTCAAGTATTATGTCCATTTTAGCAGCAACAACTGTGTAAAAAATAAAGTGCAAAACTAAAATTGTTTAGAGAGATAGAGAGAGGGGGAGAGTGCAGAAGGAAATAATCTGAAAGAGGTCTTGAAGGAAAGCTAAAAGTCTGCTCTGATATTCCTTTTGCTTTTGGGTTGTCTGTTGTAAATCTGTTTATGGAAAACATCAACGAGCGTCTGCTGCCTGGAGTCTTTTTCCCTGTTTGCTAGCATAAACTCCTGGTACTCTTTGTCGTGAAATCTCTGTAGGTGCTTGATTAAATTTTTTGTATTGTACGATAAAGGAAATGACAAAATATCAAAATAAGAGAAATGGTGCTGAGTTTACAAAACTTGAATAATTCAAAGAAAACAAACCTCTTGTTCACTCTTTAACAATGCCAATAATTACCTTTGACAAACTTCTAGAAGTGTTTAGCCATCCAACTGGTCTCATTGTAAGAGGCGAGTGTTGATTAAAGGGGTTTTTATACTTTTCCTTAAATAAGATGTGATTCAGGTGATCACTAATCAGTACCTCATAAAGCAGAAAGAGGTGCTTGTGTAGGAATTTAACAGACACTGGACTGGAATGATTGTTGATTTAAAAATAAATTCCAGTGGTTTCTTTTTATTTCCAGTGCTGTATGATTTGATCAAATAGATCAGTGCTCAATAAATAATGTATTGTGAAATAGATTAAAATGAAATATTTGATATGTACTTTTTGATAAGCATTTCATACTCTAACAGTAACATCTATGATTATTGCCCAAACAGCGGAATGATTTTAGCACATTTAAGTGCTTCACACTGTACAGCTTCGTTATATTAAGGACAAGGGAATTTATTATTAGCGTCTTTTGGGATTTATACACTTTATAATCCCGTAAGAAAGTAATTGTAAAAACTGTTATTAAGCCAGCGGTACTAAAGAAAGGCGTTGGTACATGCAGGGATGTGTTGTTGATTGTAGAAAGGTATACTAAGACCTCTGAGAAGCCTGAGATTTCATTACATGTAATACAATTACAGTAGCTTTCAACTTGAACGCTTTAAACTCTTCAGGTACATAAAATGCCGTGCTTCTTACACAGTGTTCTGATGATTTGACTCTTTTTTTAATGCTTCAGTGAATGACAGAAAAGTAGGTAAGAACTAATTCAGTGATACAGTGACCTTGTATCAGACTTGATGAGATAGCTTGGCAAAAAAAGACTCTTTGTTCCCTCCTTCAAATACAATCAGTCAACTAAGACATTGAGTCACGTAACTCATACCTCACCTCATGCAAACTGTGTATCTCGTACTTTGTCTTAAACCACAGAGTAATCTCAAACAAACTTGCTTATACAGTTTCTCACACCGTGTGTAAGTATAATATGGGCCAGAGTTTGCTGAATCAACAGAATCCCTCTGTCTTACCTTTGTTTTGTTTGTAAAGAAGAACCCACAGTGTGAACTTCTTTCTCTGTGTTTTACCCATTCACCAAGTGAAGCATTGGGCAGCCACCAACAGGGGGTGCCCGGGGAGCAATATGTGGGGACCATAACTTGTTCAAGGGTACCACAGTGTTGACATTAGCAGTCCTGGGATTCGAAATCACAACCATCTGATCACATGGGCACCTTCTTCACCATGTCACATCACTTTATTTTTCAATCTGGCCTGATAGGCAATTATCAAACTGCTTGATAATTGCCTATAAATCCTGATATACCATTTGGATCTGTCCTGTGAATAAACTTGAATAAATGCCGTTTACTGGCTTAAAAAACTTCACAATTAAATATATTCTGGCATGATTTCTAATTAAAAGCTCAGTTAAATTTACTTTGTTGGTGATTCCACCGCTCTGCCCCCTTTGCTTGTCTCGAGTGCAAAATAATCACTGCTGGCAGGATTCTTGTCACAGATTGCCACAAATTTGTAATATACTTTGGACACCAGATCACCTTATTTTAGGGATGTATAATGGATTCCACCTCAGCCAATCAGAGGGTCTTATTTCCAATCAACAATACCACAGTCATTTTAAAGCGCCCTGACAGGGAGTCTGGAAGAAATAAGTCTGGTTAGTTCTGTAATTATTAGAGGTGGGCGTTAATGGCGATATTTCGCGCGTTAACGCCGTTAACGGCCCAGCACTAGTAATTATATAGTCAGCCTGTGATAAAGGATTTGTCCACATGTTTAATAAAGGATTAAACACGTGGAAAATTAAGACACGATTTAGACTCAACTTGTATGATGGCAGCTGATTTATCACTACTAATATAGCTGGTCATAAACATAATCTATGTGTGGGAAACCCTGCTTGTTTCAGTCAGGCTCCGAGTTCTGGCCTGTGTGCTCATAAGCATTTACTTTGATTTTTGCCAAGCTGTTTCTTTAACGTCTTCTATGTTTCAGCATGGGCACCAGAATCAGCTCTAAGTCTCACCCCTTGTCTGGGGGTGGGGTGGGGGGTTGTGCACCGCTATGTCTCAGCTTCTTGTCTGAGAGAAAAAAGCAGGGGATGAAACTAATGATTTGAAAATATAATGGTTCCGGTGCCCATGTGTTTCAGTGTCTGATACTTTATACAAAGCTACCAATTTATGCACAGTTTTAACAATTTTTCTCTCCCCTCCTCAGTCCCCAACGAATGAAAAGCCTGGAGCCGATCCATTCACTTCGCCCAACCAGTCGGAATCGCCATCTCCTCCTCAACCAGACAACACCCCAGTCAACTCGGTCCCTTTTTTCAGCCAGAGCTCCAGCAGCTCCTCAGACGCCCTCGCAAGCCTTGGTAAAATCACCAGAACCAGACGAGATGAATCCTTTGACCTTTATGTGAAAATGTTGACATTTCTAACAGTTTACCACTACTGAAATGGCATTAAAATGTCACAATTTAGCATTCAGAGGCACTGGAGCATCATGCCTGAATACATAATTGATATGTCACGAGCGTCACCTCCTATCATGTGTGGGGTTTTAGCATGTTCTAGTGTTACACAGTCTGTTTTAGGTAGGTTTTTAATGTTGTGTTGGAAATACAAGTGTAAAAGCTTCAAAATGACATGTACAACCACATACTGAGGTAACAGTTTGTCAAAAAAATCTAATACTCAGTTAGGCCATATATAATTGACCAGCTAAGATGTGTTAAGTGTCTGAAGTTTGTTCCTTTAGGTTTACACTGTTATTGTGGGGCTGTAAGACTAATGTGAGTAATGTAGCACTTATATCTAAAGGATCACAAACCCGGCTGAAACCATGGCAAGGGAAGTAATCTGAAATGTGGTCACTGACACTGTCATCTATTAAAAAATTAATAAAGTTTAGACAAAATTCAGGCTAGCTGCTAGCTGCTAATACTGGTTTTAGATATCCATTGTAATTTTGTCCATTTTTATAGACAGTAGCTCTTAAAAGCATAGTACGGTATTTGTTTAACTATACTATCTCTTATTATAGGAGGGCTGTCTCTTGGACCCTCAACTTCTGCCTCCACTCCTGGTGCCGCTCCCTGGAGCCAGCCCCTCTCCTCCATCTTGCCCTGCACCAACAATGTTACCCAGTCTTTTGCTCAGCCTCCAGCTTTTTCCACTTCTCCAGTGCCTAACTGGGGAAACGGCTCTGGAGCTTTTGGGGCATCCCCCAACCAGCAGCTTCCATCTTGGAACCAGACCACCGCTCCTGTTTGTAATGGATCTTGGACCCAGAACTCCACCCTGGGGAACCCCTTCCAGACCAGCATCTTTCCTCCATCTTCAAGCCTTGTTCCTGGGAGTCAGCAAAGCTCCAGTCCCCCTCCACAGATCCCACCTCGTGCAGCACCTGTTAAAGAGCCCCCTAAGATTGACAGTAATGCCTTTGTAGACCTGGATCCCTTAGGAGAGAGAGAGAAGAGGGACATCAGAGACATGTTTAAGGATTTCCAAATGGCTAAACCACCTAATGCTCCATCTAAAACCGGTGAGAGGATGAGACTCTTGTGCGCTTATTCACTCCCATTCTGTTTTTTTTTTAGTGTATTCAAATGGACTTATTGCAAGTATGGTCATCATATTCAACAAACTTTTTTAATACAATGTCTTGCCCTTACAGAGCCACTAAAAGTAGGTGGTCAAAACCTGTTCGATAATCCTTTCGGAGCTGGACTCTTTGGAGCATCAACACCTGCTACAGTAAGCATTTCCTCCATATAAAACTTGGGGAAAAAAGTATACTTGTCACAGCTGTGGGGTTTAGCCCTCAGTCGTGAGCTACCTCGGGGAAAGGACCAGGCTGGAACACAGGGATTCATGCTGTGATTACTTTATTCAAAAACCGAGAAAATAAACCTGGCGCAATGGCCGCAAGAAAAACAGGA
>JBBPCW010000039.1:7751195-7769868 GCA_037974425.1 Phenacogrammus interruptus | reverse complement strand
CTAGCGGTCTTGGGAATCGAACCTGGACTTTCTGATCACAGGGCGAATGCCCTAACCACTAGGCTACCAGCTGCCCTAGTGATAATAGTAATAAGATTGTTACATAGTGCATTTCATTAAAGGGCACAAAATACAATTCACAGGCTTTTTTAAATCACAGAAGTCCAAAGAAATTGTGTAAACAGTTCCCACACTAACATTTGTTTATACAGTGGAGATGCATGGTTATATGGAATGATATCAGTATCTGAAAACTAGTTCATTAAAATATATTGGATGGATGAATGTTTTCAGCAATATTTCATGTTTATTAATAGCTGAAGCTTATTGTGCCCAGAAGAATAGAACATTTCATTGAGACTGGGCTGCTGTGCTCAAATATCTGTATATGACGTGTATCAGAATAGTTAAATAGTATTACCTCATTTACACCCAGATTTACAAGAGTTATTTCAAGGCAAGTTCTTTTATGTCAGAGAACTGTAATTTGAAATGGCTTTTTTTCCTGCCACCAAAAGTCTTCTGTCATCTTTACTGTTCAAGTAAAATGTTTATAAGGCAGTAACTGCCAGATGTTGCAGTTATTTTTCCTTGCCCACATGATTGTAAAGAGACATATGTTTAATAGCGTGTGTGTGTGTGTGTGTGTGTAGGAGACGAGGATACGTGCAGCAGAGCGAGATCCCCACAGCAAAGCTCAGAGTATCTGCATCAGTAACCAGTACGGAGGAGAAGAGGTCACACACACACTAGCCACAGACAGTCGGGAGGACACACAGCGCTGGATGGAGGCCTTCTGGCAGCAGTTCTTTGACATGAGTGAGTGATCAGATCTGATCTGATGTGTAGAGTGCAATGCAAACTCTATTACCAGCCATTATAGTTTATTTTTAAAGAGCTGAAGCAATTCAAATGCATCTCTCCTCCTTTTGACCATTAAAGTTCAAGGCATGCTCAGTCCATACCTGAAAACTGAGCTACAATATCAGACTCTTGGTTCATGGTTTTTGTGACATCACAAATACCTGTTCAGCCCGTGCATATGATTGTCTGTTCAGCCTACAGCAGTTTAGCACATTCACAGCTAAAGTTAAAAGAATGCTTTTTAAATGAGGCACAGTACACTGCAGGCAATCAGAACAGAGGTCATTTACACATAGTAGCCTTGCGGGTAAAACACTCGCCTGTGAACCCGATGACCACAATGTCGCAGGTTCAAACCCCCCCACTTTCTACCATTGTGTCTTTGAGCAGGACACTCAACCCTCAGTGTCTCCAAGGTTCCTGTCCCTGTATCTAAATACTGTATGTCACTCCAGATATAAGAGCATCTGCCAAATCTCTGCCAAATCCCACTTTACATAGAAGCTCAGTAATAAAAACAACAGTTTGGAAAACTCGTGGGAAAAAAATCATGTATAAATACATAAAAAAGGTGGTCCTCTGGAAAACAAATGGATATAACCTGTTTTTTTTTTTACCTTTTACTAGGTAAAAAAAAAAAGGTGTAAAGTGTAAAGTGTCCAGTGTTATAAATACAAAAACTTCTCTGTATTTAACCCATTCACCAAGTGAAGCAGCGGGCAGGAACACAGCACCCAGGGAGCAGTGTGGGGGATGGTACCTTGTTCAAGGGTACCTCAGTGGTGCCACTTGCAGTCCTGGGATTCAAATCCACAACCTTCTGATCGCAGGGGAAACCCACTGAAGTGAAATGAAAACAAATTCTCGTCAGCTTGTGATTTAACTCAAGTGATGACACTGAAAATCATTTGTCATTTGTTAATAACCTGCTATTTAAATACCAGCACTTGGTGTATTTCAAATAATCACTTTTGCTCAGATTAGGGAAATTCTTGGTTCTCGCCATTACGTGAATGCGGTAAAAACCGGCTGAGATTTAGGCTCACTCTTGCTTGGTTGACTGAGCAGCTGTCTCCCCCCGCAGGCCAGTGGAAGCAGTGCTGTGACGAGCTGATGAAGATTGACCAGCCTTCACCGCGCAAACCGGCTCTAATTACATCCAAACAGGGCTCTCTCTACCATGAGATGGGTTAGTGTCTCCAGCACTTATCAGTTTATAGAATAGCTTTAGTGGGAATATCTTTTGTTCCTGAGAAATGAAGATCCATCCCTGCCTCAGGCAAAGCAGATAGAGACCTAATGCATGTGCACTGATTTTAATTCTGAGTTTTGAACCTCACTCTTCCTAGGCTGATGATTTCTGACACACTGACTTTCTCTGTCTTTCTCTTTTTCTTTGTATCTTCCCTCCTTGTCCTCTTGTCTTTGGTGCCATTACTGTTCGTTTCCTTTCCATCCACTATTTTTCCTTATTTTCCTGTGAAAACCCTGTTTTCTGTTTTCCATGATCCATTAAAACACCTTGATTCATTTCACACAAACCTTTCTCTAACAATTACTCATTTTTTGTTTTGCCCTACAACATGAAACCGCATCTTCCTTGTTTCCTCTCCTCCTATTTCCCCTTCGTGGTTATGTTGTCCTTCCTCTCAGCACCCCCTCTTTCTGCCCCTCTGTCCTGTGAGGGTCTGCTGCTTCAGGATAACGCTGTCTCTGCTGAGATTCGTGCACTGCTCTCCTCCTATTACAGCGACAGGTGAAGTAACTAGCGTGATTGTCTTAGGCAGGTCATCTTAGCCGCAGTGGTGCACCATTGCATACAAACTCATTCCAGTCCCTTATCTGATTAAAGGCTGTTTCCGCTAGGGGGCAGATTTATGAGCACGACATCCCAGGCTGGCACTGTAATGCATTCCTTAACCACAACTGCTGATTTTGCACAAGGCCAACAAGATCCTAGTGACATGTGAGGAGAATCGTAATGTTTAGCAAGAGAGAATGTCAGGAACGGACACTAAAAGAGGTTGTTTTCATAGTTTCTTCAGTTCGCTGCTCACGTTATGTCACATTGGTGCACTGCCTCCACTATTTATGTGTGAATTACAGTGTGGAGATGCATCGGCCTTCTAAGGAAGTGCTCAATAATGCTCTGAATGACCAAAACAAACACAGAGCAGCTTTGTCATGAAGGAATATTTGTAGTTAAATACATCAGCTCTATAGAAGACTTCACTGGAGATGGTTACTGACTGTAAATATAGAGGTGGTACCTCTGGAGATCCAGCTTGTAAAAGCAATGCGGAGGTGTACTATGGTGCTAATATTCAGGTCCCAGCCTGCTGTCGGTGGTCAGGGTTAACTGGTCAGGTCCTCCTCAGGAGAGTCTCTGGGTGCATAATAAAGCTGTGTACCAGCCAGATTGGAACTGTGCTGTGGTAGAAGTGAGCAAATGGTAGCTCCCTTCTAAGCTACATCAGCTATTACCTATAGAACTGATAGCTCTAGAATTAAGTTGAATTAAATGGCATAAATAACACCATGTAATCTAGACTACTTGGAGGTTGATACATATTTAGCAAGTTAAAAAAGCAAGAAGGGTTCAGTATGTACCTACAAGATTGTGATATTTGGTACAGCAAATTGAGGATGACATGCTGTTGATACAACAAAGGCACTTTTGGGTAAATAATATTTTAAGTCTCCAAAAAAAAAAATCAGTTCAAGGCTGGATTATAAAGCTGCCGAAAAGGACATGATACGGCACAACACCAACTGACTGGGAAAAAAAAGTGTGTCTAGCATGCACCATTCCTGACATTTGTAAGCATGCACTGTTCTTGGGAAGTTTAATAGCTAATGGATAAGCTAAGACTGGAACTAAATGAATGAAGAAGCGTTTGGTCTCCATCACTGCTAGTATGTAACATGTTTCTATGTGTCTGTCCCTCCTACAGTTATTGACACTTCTGATGACATAGGTGCTGTCACTGACATCCTAGCGAGGCGCATTGAAGAGTTTGAGCTTCAGACCCAACTGGGTGCCCCGCCTCACTGGATGTCCCTGTTTGAGGCCGAGCCCCCTGGAAGCCCCCTAAACCACCGCCATAATCTTCAGCGTACCTCACGCCTCTCCCCTCACTCTCCTAGCCCCCGCCTGCACAGCCGCCAACCCCGCAGCCCCTCCGGCCTGCTCTCCTCGGAGGCCAGCCTGACCTCAGACAGTGACAGCCCCTGTAGTGCCAGCCCTCGTTCGCACCACGCCTGGCCCCGCGACTTCCCAGCAACCTCTAGCCGTTTCCGCCCCCGCACCCTCTCCCTGGACGCCAAGCTGTCCACCCTCAAGGCCCAACGGGGCTATGCCGGCTTCCAGTGCTCCTGTCAGGCTCCTTCCGCAAGCTCGGTGGCTCCACGGCCCACTCAAACGGCTCTTTCCTGCTCCAGCTCCACCTCCAGCAACAGCTCCAGTGAGGGCAGCAACAGCCCCGAGTCAGATCTGGCCTTTTCCCGGCCATCCGGTGCCCGGCGCAGCCTGAGGAACCTCAGAGCCAAGCTGGACCCCAGGAACTGGATGCAGAGTCAGGTGTAACTCCTTTTGGATCTCTCAAAAAGAGCCTAACATTTTAACTTCATTTTATTCTGTAGACTGTCTCAATCTTCATGCAAATCCTGTGAAGACCTGGAACACCTCAGGCTAAGGATGTGTGGCTGTCCCAAGTGGAACGTTCAACTTGGACTGGTTTGAAGGTGGCGGACTGACAAATGTCAGCATTCGTGGGAGATTTCCTTCTCAGTGAGGTCATGACCATGGGAGAGTTATTTATACACAGCTTGCTTATGTGTACTATCTGTATACAAGAAAACCTCCACTTCTGGACCTGAGTGCAGTGTTTCTAATAGATCAAACAGGATCAATCGGGAGTGTTCCTACTGAGTCTTCCATACTGGGCTAAAGATCTCTCAACTGGCATGGAAGTATTCAGATATTTTATCAGCGTGGCCAATTTCACACTTTCCACACTCGTCTCACAGCCATCCTCTTGTGAAGTTCTCAACATTCTCAGTTATGCCTTCATAAATAAGCTGCTTTATAAATAGAAGCTGTGTTTTTAAAAAAAATCAGGATTTAGAGCTCCATTAGCAGAAGATGACTTCACTTAGCAATATACCTATTAACTTAAAACTAAAGTCTAACCTTGATCGCAAGTTCTACTTACTGCTACAACAACTAAATCTAAAGGCACCCGACCAGTGTAATCTCCATGAAGAGATATTTGTTAGACTACTATTATATGAGGGCTCTTGTCGCTCATTATTAAAATACCTTGGGGCCTCAAAGCAAAGAAGAGTGTCTGTTAATCTTCCTGACATGGTCATTGCTCAGCTGTATCTCAGAAACCTTTACTTTTAGTTTAAGTTACTCAGATTCTACATAAAATGTGATTCCATTTACTACTAACTGTGATGACCTCAGAGTACTTTTTTCTTATTTTGTACTCCTTCTGGCTGCAAACAGATGAGTTTCTGCAAAAAGATTTCATTTTAAAACACTATGGACTTCTTTTGGTCATAGTTCTTCCTTCTAGGCTACTTTCAAAGTCTTTTTTTTGTTCCTTATGCTAAAAGCGTCCTAATCAAATACGAAATAATTACTATGCAAAAAATGTTACAATATTGAAGGTCCTAATTCTCTTTTGCATCATTGGTACATCCGTAATACCTTCACTGTCTCCCTTGTACTCCATTGGCCTATGAGCCAGTTTTGCACTTTTACGATGTTTTACTTTTAAGGGTGACTAGAATGAGAAATTGTACTTTGTCAATTCTGACACTTCTGTCAGTGTCTAAAATGTTACATATAGTATGCAATTAACAACTCCAATAAACACTATAACAATATGAATACAGTATTATACAATATATGATCCTCAGGAGCTCATGACCATTTAGTGCATGAGAAAGAACCTCGATATGTCGCGTAGGCAAACCAAGAATTCTCATTAGCAAATATTTGGAAACGAGAGGTTTTGTCCTTTGAATAACTGTGTTCAGTCGGTGAGGTTCAAAGCCATTCTGCTGAGATTTATGTGCAACATAACTTTGTGGAAATACTTACTTTGTTGAGGTGAACCTATTAAATGATGCTTTTCTTCATTAAGAGCCACCACCTGCTTTCTACTTAAGTCTGTAAATTCATTCGCAGTGTTTCCTATTGTAAAGTTTTGTAATTTAACAAATGCTTTTGTTAAAATTGTATTTTGCCATATTGATTTTGTTATAAATACAGCTATATTGAGATACTTTATCTGGAGAGAACAGAGCTAACTATCCTGGTAGATGATAGCTTTAAATATTAACCTTGAGATGAGTGTCCTGTCAGTCTGTCTGCATGCACATTGTCTTTGGAGAGGTAACTAATTCATGTAGAATAATAATAGAAACTATTAAAAAGCATTAAATAAGGACTACGTCTGTGTTTTTCGATCTGCAGATTTGCCCCTCGAAAGCCCCTTCGTACGTCGCAGTTAGAAAAGATGAAAAGAAAGCATTGCGTTCAAAGTCCTTTACTTAAGCATCCGAACAAAGCTTTTGATTTCAAATGTTTAATTTCATGCGACAAAATACATACTTTGGATATGGATTCAGTGACGGTGATGATATTCCATATAAAAGAAACAAAATGAAAGAAGTGTGCATCTGGTGCTCCGTAATATGAGTGCCCAAAAGTTAATGTGCATGGCTAAAAAGGATTCATGCTGCATGAATACAAATACAAATTGCCCTTATATGTGATATGCTGGATCAGAGAAGAGTGTTGTACTGAACTGTAAAGATGCAACGTGAAAATGAAAATTTAAAAAAGAATGTAAAGGTTTTTTTTCTGGTCAACCTCCACAAAGAAAAAGTAAATACTCATGAGGGTGTTGATCCCAAGTCCGTTTTCTTTAAAAAAAAAAAAAAAAAAGTATCATCTTTAATCTCAAAGAAGTGTTGGTTAGGAAAGAAGGATCCTCACTGTTACAGTTACTACACAAACATATATATTTATATAAAAAAAGATCAAAATCTGCTCAGCAGCACCATAGAACCTTTGTAAGTAACATAGGGAACATCCCTATCACATGAAATAATGAAATTTATACATGCTCTAAATGCTCAGTTGTAATGCAGGCCTATAGTCACTGTGTCTAACATTAACATTGCAAAGTCAAAAATCGGTCAATATCAAACTTAATGAAAAGGACGATCGACTTAGATTACATGTTAGAAACATAACCAACAGTCAAACATTTCTGCGGAGCAAAATTATAGATATTAAAAAAGAAAAATAATGATCTGAAGACGGTTCAGGTTCGCTTCAAGCAACCTGACTCTCAGTTGATCAGTCAGAATGCACAGCCAACAAATGCTTTCTTTCTAAACTGTGAGATTGGACAAGGTTTACGAAATGTTGCTAAAAATCCCATTTGAGGCACAAAAGTAGATGTAGTTATGCTTGGTTAGGTAGGATTGGGTTTAAAATGCAACACCATTGGGCTGGACTATGTTGTAGATCATTCAAAATGGGTGAATTGCCACCATGCACTAAATGACCTTAATCCCACAAAGCAGTTCCTCATTGGGTTGACCAGAATCTTGACATTCTGTAAAACGTGTCCAATCTTGCAACATTTCCTTCAAAGCGATGTATTTGTGGGCTGAACATTGACAGGTGAGTTCCTCATATTCCTCATACAACTAACTTTGGCCAAGCTCTGATCTTGGACACCTACATTATTCTTGGATCCTCCTGATGTGTCTCTTCTTCCCTTGTTCTCTTAGTACCTCAGCTACGGTTCATCCAGTAGACCAGGAGCACCCTCTGGCTCCTCCTACTGGTCAAAGTTTCCCTGTCCCTGAGGGCTGCTATCATGAGGAAGAGCGTCACTAAAAGAAAGCCAAAGTCCTTAGATGGTCTCTACGTAGTTGGCAGGGAAGAGCCCCTTGCGGCCATCTTTGCTGAAACCCTGCCACCAGGCTTTGTCCACAGTTTCCACATCGCTGATGATGTCGCCAGGCTCGAGGGAAAGCTCACTGTCATCCTCTGGGGAAAAAACGGAGTATTAACATATTGGGGCAATCGGATGCTACGTTCCTTATCATGATAAACTATGGAAAGTAAAGTCCATTTTTGTCATACGCGAACACACCACTGCACACAGTGTGAACAGCACGAAATTCTTCTCCGTATTTAACCCATTCACCAAGTGAAGCAGTGGGGCGCCAGGAGGGACGAAACTTTGCTGAGGGGAACCTGGCAGTCTTGGGATTTGAACCCACAACCTTCTGACTGCAAGTCATACGGCTTAATCACTAGACCACCAGCTGCCACTTACAGTTCTAGTGGTGAAACTAGCAGTCTTGGGACTTGAACCCACAACCTTCTGCTCGCAGGGGCAACTCCCAAACCACTAGTCCACCAACTGTATCATCAATATAGCTTGAAGTGTGTTTACTACATAAACTATATATCAGATCCATTTTCTATAAATTTCCTCTTAAATAAAAGCTGGGCCTTGCAAAAGAGGCCCCTTTTTTGTGCACCATTTTTGAGGGAGGCAATCTGAGCACATGGTGTACAGAAAACTCAGCTTGAAGCAGCAAAACAGCTACACTTTTTCTGATCTGTCCAATCAGATCACAAGAAGGCAGGCCTTCCGTGACGTTTGCAGTCACTTGATCACTTTTAGAAGTATGAGTGATGGAGCTTTCTGCTTGTGAATATGTAAACAATGCCTAATTAGCCAAGTGATTGACAGTTATGACTAGTGTCGTTTAGCAACCGGGAGACAGGCAGCCAGGATTCAGAAAAAGCCACTCTGATAAATATATTCAGAACACTTGCTCATGCTGCTGCCTTATGTTTGATATGTTTTTCATGTGTCTCTATTATAATAATAATGTGATTATCATTTATCACATAAATGTCTTTAGGCATTGTTGCATAGGATAAGATACCTCTATTAGTCCCACAAGTGGTGAATTTTTGCTATAAACAACAGTATAGTACATTAAAATATAAGAAGAAATAAGAAAGAAATGGGCTGCCACTCGCTGGAGGTGCTGGAAGTAGCACCATTACAGTACAAACACCAGGCAGTGCTGACCTGCTTGGTAGTCATAGAGTGCTCGCACACACGGGAGCCGTCTGCCTGTTGATAGCTGTGGAAGACAAATAGGTTACACCAAATTATGCATTATGTAAAATTATGCAACACTAAAATAGCAACACACTGAATGAATAGTGAAAAACAAAATGAGACATTAAACTAAAGAACAGCATAGAAAAGAAATGAAAGGGTTTTGAATGCACACCTCTCCATTCTCTTCTATCTGGACCTCTTCCTCTTCATCAGTCTCCTCACGATTGACTATGTAAGTACACTTCTCCGGTGTGCTTTCCTCAGAGGAGTCAGCATATTCCTTGACTGGATGGTTGACATACAGTGGACAGTCTTAGAATTCACTGTTAATTCCAGAAGGTTTACATCTATACTGAGTAATAAAAGCTATTAAATAAAGATGATACATTCTTATAAATATACTTTATTTGTTATGAAGCATATTCTGCATTTCAGGAATGTATTGTTATGCATCACAGTATCATAAGTTTTTGCTGTCATGAAGAAAACTAATGATTATATTACACTCTTTTTACAGAGGTGCATCTTACCACAAGATACAAAACCTCAAGAACACAAGGACCAGCTGACAGATTACTTAAAAAAGGCAAAAATGTATTTTGTTCCAGGACATGGTCTACATGTAAGATGCAAATGCTCAGAACCAACCAAATACACTATATGGGCAACAGTATTGGGACGCCTCTCTTAATTATTGAATTCAGGAGGACCCTGTACTTCCAGTGACAATCTTAATGCTTCAGCATATCAAGATATTCTGGACAACACCACGCTTCCAACTCTGTGGACACAGTTTGGTGAAGAACCTTTTCTATTGCAGCATGACTGTGTCCCAGTGCACAAAGCGAGCTCCATAAAGACATGCTGGATGAGTTCAGTGTGGAAGAACTTGACTGGTCCTGACCTCAACCCCATCCAGCACCTTTACGATGAACTGGAACGGAGATTATGATCCAGACCTTCTCGTCCAACATCAGTGTCTGACCTCATAAATGCTCTACAGAATGAATGGACACAAGTTCCCACAGAAACACTCCAAGAGGAGCGGAAGCTGTAATAGCTGTGGGGGGGACCAACTCCATATTAAAGTCTACAGTATGTATGTGAATACAATGCAATTAAAGTCCCTGTTGGAGTAATGGTCAGGCATCCCAATACTTTTGTCCATATAGTGTAAGAGAGCTTATGCTTTGATGTAATTTGATATAATTTTATTTTTAGATTTAAATTTTAGATGCAAAGTTTTGTAAAAGGCCTGGGACACAGCAAGCTGAATGCTGGCTGGCCGACACTCTCAGGCTGTTGAATGCTGGTGCCCAACCATCGCCCACAGTCAGTAAAGTGTATGGTACTGTTTGCTCTAATTTACAAATTATTCAAAATTGTATGTACCTTATGCCTTCTCATCTGAATATTTACATCTATACTGAGTAATAACGGCTATTAAATGATAAATGATACATCCCTATAAATATACATTATTTGTTATGAAGCATATTCTGCATGTCAGTAATGTATTGTTATGCATCACAGTATCATGATTTATTGCTGTCATGATGAAAACTAATGACCATATTACACTCTCCAAGGTGTATGATCTGGTCGTACAGATTTGGACAATGCTTGGGCTGTCATTCATGTGGACCAGATCTTGCTGACTGGGACAGTTCATATAGTGTCCTGTCATGAACATTCAGCAGATATCGGGTAGAAAAATACGTTAAATATAACATAACTGGACAAGCCATTACCTGAACCATTCTGAAAACACACGCCGTTTTGATCTGGCTTCTCTTCTTCAGCCACACCATTCTCAGATCCATTCAGGCACATCTCTGCAAACGTGACAAGAGAGATGTTAAAAGGCACCACAGCCACTAGAACCTTCTCATTTTCAATATACCACTGTTCTTGCTTGATTTACCTGTAATGTCGGCCTCAATCTCGTCCTCCAGGAGTTCCACCAGAGTTGGTTCCTCACTGCCTGAGGCTTCAGGCTCTTCTTCATCCACATTTGAAATGAACTCTTCAGTCTCTTCAGCTGGTTTCTGTTCATGCTCCGGTTCTTCATCCTCTGCAGGTTCCTCCACCTCCACAAGAGACGCCACCACAGGCTGGACTGTGGCTTGCAAGCTTGGCACAGTGGGCTGCTCTGGTTCAGCTGCATCTGGACAACTCATGGCTGGTTTGGTTTCTGAAGGTAGAGAGGAAATGGTGCATGGTTCCTCCTCCTCCTCCTCTTCATCTTCTTCAACAAGCACAGCTTTGACTGTGAAGTCCATCTCTGGCTTTAGTTCACTCAACATCCGAGTGTTGGCGACAGGCTCTGAGGAGGAATTTTAAAAAGGACCATAGTATTTTATTTTCAAAGAATATGCATTTGATCCATTTTTGCTCTTTGAGCATCCACAGTTTGAAATAAATATCCCAGTTTTTAAAAATGTCAAGAAGAAAAATCTCTGTAGTGTTATGAATAAGAAAATGAAAATATAAAATGTTGAAAACGGGTTTAATTTGTCTAGCAAAAGAGATGATCCGCACCAGTTTTGTTATTGATCTTTGTGTGATAGAGACATGCTGCTGGAACATACTAGTTGCCTTACAACTTAAACTGTACAAACTGATTATTTTTACATTATTAAAGGATTTCGATTTCTGTGCTACCTGTACAGTGCGAAACTCTGAGAAATGGTCTGTAACTGTACTTATCTGTGGAGTACGAATTCAAAGTAATTATACATTGAAATTATTGCTGGGCCACGATTAAAATGATTTTGCATACTTTTTATTTTTAAAGTACTGCTATATAAATAAAAGTACAAGAACATTTGATTCGCAGACACTTTTTAACAGCAGTGTTTCCTTTAACACAGTTACACAGCTGCAGTTCAAATATATCTGTAAATCACGACTTAAACATTACTGTAATCAGGAAGGCTGGGTGGCCTCCAGGACCAAGGTTGGGAAATACTGGTATATTTAATCTTCTCAGTCTTATTCCTGGAGCACTACTACCCTCCAGATCTTGGTGTTTCCCTTGTTTAACATGGATTTCTAATCCTGGTCCCGGATGCCACTACCCTTCTTATTTAAGTGCTTTCCCTTATTTAAGAAACAAACTTAAAGGAGCTGTTTAGTCGGATTAGGGGTTAAGGAGCTGATTAGTTGGATCAAGTGTGTTGGGAGCAGTGAAAACACTCTGCAGGAGCAGGACTTGAAAACACTTCTAACAAACCCATTTCCCCTCAATAGTTTGTTAACTAGTTCTGTGTTGGAAGCAGGTCTTTGGTAACACCAGATGGTCATCAGCCCTCCTCCTGGAGGTCCACTTTCTAGCACATAAATTAATCTGACTAAGAAGGTGGTCCACTGGAATGCTGAGCTCTCAAGACTGCTAGAACAGTTCAAGCATTTTCACTGCTTCCAGCACATGTGATCCCACTAGTCAGCAGGTTATCAAGCCCTAACTGTGTTAAAGTGAGTTTGGTGAAAAAGGGAAGGCACTAAAAGGACCAGTATTGGGGGTCGTGATAACGTGATAACGTGCCCAGCCCTAATTTAAACAGGCTACGTATAAACAATGTTGCTGTCAGTACAAATTCTTCTAACTCTAGTTCTGCCTTTTTCTGATTTTTTCTTTATTTTAAAGGTGCTGGCAGCCCTTTATATTGCATCAAAATTTGATGATGATCAGACGAATTGAAACGGTCCAAAATTGACTTTTTTAAAATGATATTACAGTTCCGATTTAGAAATATATGAGTTATAAGTGTTGTGCGGGGCAACACATCCATAACTTTTTTAAAAACAAGAAATTCTTTTGTACCATATTTGTATGTATTCTAATGTTATTATTACTGAACAGAAACAAATTCATGACATGTCAAGGTTTTTTTGCAATACTGGATCTCTGCACAGATGTCACAGTTTTGCTTAAAGTGAGGCACAGTATCAGTTGTTTGGTAACAGCATTATTCTCAAATATATTCATGTCTTACCTTTAAACTGAACTGGACTCTTAGGCAGGGGTGCAGTAGGGGCATCTGGAAGGGAAGCAGGCTCCTGCTTGCTAACACCAGGGCTGGATGATTCACTCTCCAGCAGGCTGGCCTGCAGGCCTGAAGAGACAGGGGGAGCTGAAGCCTGAGAAACAGGCAGACTTGGTGGGGGGGACTGGGGCGCAGGTGGTCTGAAGACTGGTGGGCTGGGCAAAGACGCCACAGGTGGAGCCGGCCGCTGGGCAGGTGATGCGGGAGGTGATCTCACAGGAGTACGAGCACATGGAGGAGATGTACATGGACGAAAGGTGGGACTGGTGGGGGACACTGGCTGATTGAAGGGGCTGGTCGGTGTGCGAGAGAAAGGGGAGGTGAAGGAGGGGCTAAGAGGTGAAGTGGAGCCACTGGTAGCGCTAGCCCGCTCGAAGATGAAGGCCGTATCCGTCAAACTGCGCTGATAACGACGAAATGGAGGCTTGCCTGGATGTTTCATGATGGAAAAAAATAATTTCACATTATATATGATTTTTAAATCAAATACGCACATTTCCCCCCGCCTCAAATAAAGCAAATTGGCCAAGATACGTTAGCTTGTTTAGTTTTGCACTAGGCTAGTTTAGCTAACAAATAATAGAAGCTTGTGTACTTTCATAGGCATTGTGCAAACTGCATGTCCACATCACACATTTGCCTTTTGTTTAGCACTCTCTTGTTTGTGACACTGTATTCACATCTGTGAATATGGTAATGAAGTATATTACAGCTAAATCATCATTTTATACACGTTTATAACAGCAAACTTAGAAAATTTGGGGTAGATTTCCTTTTCTGTCAACCATATCTTAAGCTCTGTTCAGATAAGATCACATGTACATGAGATCCTGGGATAATAACTCTTTTAAAAGTGTTGCTAAGTGTTTTATTTCCATCTGGGTCGGCCTGGATCTGTGTTTTTCCTCAAAGGGTCAAAGGATGAATTACCTGTAGCCTTTCAAACTCAGCCAATCACACAATGATGGATGCTTTACAAGACTTTAAATCTCCATCCCTTACTTTCTACAGGAAAAGCATTAAAATGAAGTTAGACAGTAAAGTGAGAACCTCAGGCTGGTTAAAGTGGTACTAACCGCAGCTACATGTTCAATCATAAATTCATTTTCTGTGACCACTTAATCCTTACTAGGGTCGTGGGTATCCGAAGCCTGTCCCGGGGCAACCGGCACAAGGCAAGGACTCAGCATCGGCAGATACCACAGTACAAGTTACAATATACTCAAAATATCAGTCTTTGATCACGTGACCACATCTGATTCTGATTTGTAGAAAATACAACCCCCTAGAAACTCATTTTATTCATTTCATTCCTGTTATTATTTCAAATAATACTTAGAAAGCTTTAGTTCGTGGAAGCTCTTACCTGAGCGTGGGGATCCAGGGCTGGAGGAATTTTGGGATGTTGAGGACAGCTGTCTGAAAAATTCCCGCGGGTTCATGGAGCGTTGAGACACCAGCACTGCTGCCTCCTAGTCGAGAGAGAAAATCCATAGCAATAAGCCGAAGGCTACAAATGATCCTAAAGCTTGTTCATTTAAAAGATACTCACAGCAGCTTTCTCTATAGATTCACTGCGTCTGAGACGAGCCCTCATCTCATCTTCATGCTCCCTCTGCTGCACCTCCTGTCCATCACACACACATACAAACGCTCAAACACTATTCTTACAGGGAAAATCAGGATCTCCTTCTTCAACACACAAAATAACTCGAATCCTCACCCAGCGAACCTTCTCTTTTTTTCTAGCTTCTTCTTCACGCTTGGCATCCATTCTCCTGAAAAATCAACAATATATTGAATGTAAAGTTATTAAACCTTAAGCTTATCCATTGCTCATCCGAGAACCTTCACATCAATGTATTTAGAGTTTTATGCAGTATACTGACTTTTGTTCTTCAATCATCTGCAGCTTTTCGTTCATCTTCCTGTCTCTCTCCTCTTCCTCCTTTCTCTCCTGCAGGACTCTCTCTCTCTCCCTGCGTCTCCTCTCTTCCGCAGCCTTCCTCCTCTCCTCCTCTTTTCTTTGCTCTTCCTCACGCTGGCACATATAAAACAAATGTGTTTACATATATGGATGTGCATGTTTGGCCTACAAAGCCTTGAAGCTGTAATAAGGAGAGTTTTAGCTTGAACTGAGGCATTAAACAGGGCAACCAATCAGAACAGAGCCCATTTACCTATTATTAATATAATGGTGAAAAAAACACCTCTTTAATCTAGGGAGTGGACAAGGAGTGGAGATACAATTTTTGTGTATCTCCACAAAATGTCTTGTTGAAGTATTATTCTTGCTAATTTGTGTTTCTATATTCTATTATTCTTTGTAATTCATGCTGTAATGTGAGCTGGACTGTTTGTAAACATATAACAGCTCTCAGTAATACTCAGCTTTATGTTCACCACAAGGTCTTCTACGATATGAAGCTCTAACGTTATAATGGCCAGACAGTGTTTCATTTCCTAACTATTGTTAAAAGCACATACTGAAATGTGATTGGTCAAAAGGTTTGAGTGATGAGTTCTGACACCACAACAAGGAAATCAAAAGTGAGGGCCTGGACACTTTTGTACACTTTCCCTTCTGTTTCTTTAGAAGAGATCTAGAATTACCTTCTGTTCAATATTAAGTTACAGCAAACAGACAAAAGAAATGTTTCTAAAAGGTATGTCATTTGATTTGTGTACAGGACAATAGACTTGTGTAAAAACATAATGTTTCTACCATTTCCACTGTATTTCAGACAGAAGCGAAAGTGCGGAATGTTTAAAATGCTGAGGGCTTGGTTGTACCTCTGCTCGTGCCCAGAAGGAGTCTCTGTTAATCCGTTTCATCTCCATGGCAGCGTTTGTCTTCCGGTAGTTCGTGCCCTGCAAATAGGGTAAGTAAGGACATGTATGCAATGACACTAAGTCACCCATCCATTTCCATTGTTCTCAAGGGAACAGGTATTTCAATGGCGTTACATAGAGAACAAGCTTTTAAAGGTAATAATGCAGTATGCATATAATATGATAATGATAATGTAATTAACATTGTTCACATACCACTGTTTCTTCTTTTTCTGTCTGTCTTGAGTTTCTTCTCGCTCTCTCCGCCGGCGGCCGCACTTTTGCTAGAAGTTCTCCAACCATTTCTTCTGTCAGGTCATCTTTAGTAGTGGCATTGATAAACACATGAGCCTCCTAAAAGAAAGGGAGGGAGAAGATCACTAAAAAGAGCTTAAAAATCATCTAAAATGTTTATTTAAAACATTCAAACATGAATTTGGTGTGGAAGAACAGCGTCCTGACCTCAATCCCATCCAACATAAATTGATAGTGAAATAACAAAAAAAATAATAATAACACAAATTCAAACAGGCCACCCAAACGTATTCACCCTAAAGCACTTGCAGGTTTTTTTCCTGAGAAGTGATGAGGAAATAAGGATTGCCAGTCTGCACCTGTATGAATTTGTTTATAAGCAAGGTGCATTTAAAGCAGTCCATGACCAAAAAGAGCATGGAATGAAGATTTGAGGCCGATTTACTATGTTCTAGTGAAACAAACAGTCCTGTGTGTAGGACCGTGCTCTGGCTGGAAGCTGTAACAACTCAGTATGTTTGCTCTCAGAAAGCTTTTCACACTCTCACACTGGAAGCTACTCTGTTTGCACTGGCTTTGGGAAATCTCACAGCAGAGAGAATATAAGATCACTGTTCTGAAACCATTTTCCTCTCCGCTCCGCAGCACATATCTCCAGCCACTGGGACACTCAAGACTGATTCTGGATCAGAACAATTAGTTGGCAGAATTGAATAAATGGCCTGGCTTTGCTTGAAACTTACATGACAGTAAATTTCACTTGCTTTGCACCAGGGGCGTCGTTAGACCTGGGCGTACGTCCGAATGTTTTATGAAAAGCCCTGGATCTCAAAAACAATAAGAATGTGGAGACGTGGCGACTCATGGCTGTGACTCCACCCCCTCCACCCCTTCACCCCCATCAACAACTCAAAACTTCGGAACCAACCCTCTTTTAATTCCGCAACCCGTCGACAAATTGAAACCATAGCCCCGAATTTTAAAAAATGATCATGAGCCTCTCAGTTTGGTGAAACAGCCAATCACGATACCAAATGATCACGTAATTCAAACAACTGATTCAGGTCATACAAATCAGCATGTTATGGATACGAAAATTAACAAAGAAGCCCAAGCAATACAGTAATACAATACAATACAAAACCTGTAACCTGTAACTAGCTTAACCCTTGAAAACATCTGAGGGGGGTTAAACACTTCGCTAATCCTGTTCTTCTTTCTGTCCGTCCCTCAGCATATGCGCTTGCTTTTTCATTTAGAGAATATTTACCAAACGTTGGTGGTAAATTGCTGTGGCCTGAATCAGAGATGAGAGGAACATGAGCAACAGAATGTAGAGAAAGAATGTGAGAGCAAAGCTAGGAGTGGACATTACATCAGAAGAAAGTATGTGTGTGCTTAATGTGTACTGGAGCGAGCCGGATTCACATCTGGCGCCTATTTTAGTGGATCTGCCACCTTGTTCACAAACTAAATACATAGAAATATCATAATATTTTCTACAAATACATAACATGTGGAAACATGAACTAAAATATATTACGCTGTGCGTGCATTTTCACTCCAGTTTAGTGGAAACAGGAATAGCATTAAAAACAAAACTGACACTGTTTATCGCTCACAAGTAGGCCATTAGTGCTGTGATTGTTCATCCCTCAGCTGAGAAAGAGTTGGGCTGAACCAGCAAGTACCTACAATACAGCAGTAACTACAAGGAAACGTCATTTTACTCTTTTATTCCGGTATTTGTGGTCTCAAGTCTAACAAGCCACATTAAAGGTTGGACTTGTTGGGACTATGGGTTATTTGATTTTTTATTCTATATAAAGTAAAGTGCCCCCTTATAGACACGTTTGAACAAAGTAAGATTCTTTCTCTGTATTTAACCCGTTCACCAAGTGAACCAGGGGGCTGCCACTGACGAGGCACCCGTGGTGCAGTGTGTGGGGACAGGACCACTTGCAGTCCTGGGATTCAAACCCACAACTTTTTGGTCATAGAGACAACTCCCTAACCATTAGGCCACCAGCTGCCCCATGGCCTGCTAGGTTGCTTCTGTGCTTTATATAAGCCATATTACTGCTTCAGTAAATAGTTTTTGAGTTTTTTTTTGACAAGCTTTGGTCCTGGTCAGGTCAAAATGTTTGGCAAATGCCTTATAGCAGTGGTTAATGGTTAAACTGGAATTATAACTGGTTAAAAATAAGAATCATTCACATATTTCGCAAGCTAGTTTTTATTTGTGGTTTTGATTTAATCATTATTATAAAATTGTACATTTTTATGGCCATTTTGGTTGGGCCCTATCATCCCTTGCGCTATTGATTTATTAAATACTCACACATTAGATGTTGTTCAGTTTTAAGAAATCCATGTTTCAGATGCCCTGCACCCCTGTTCTGGGATGATTTACAAATTAAAGCGTGTGTGTGTGTGTGTGTGTGTGTGTGTGTGTGTGTGTGTGTGTGTGTGTGTGTGTGTGTGTGTGTGTGT
>JBBPCW010000039.1:7723227-7733553 GCA_037974425.1 Phenacogrammus interruptus | reverse complement strand
AGAGAGAGAGAGAGAGAGAGAGAGAGAGAGAGAGAGAGAGAGAGAGAGAGAGAGAGAGAGAGAGAGAGAGAGTGTGTCCAAAATCTACAACAAAAAATTACTCATTACATAATAAACTCCAACCCAATCCCCTGATAGAAAGGCCCAAAACCTGGTATTTTCTCTGCCCCCTCAGGCTTGGGTTGGGTAGCAAACCTCTAATGCAGCTATTTCTGCACTTAGCAAGCATAAAACATGTTGTTAAGGACTGGACATTCAACAATAAATAGCTTTCATACTACTAAGCATGCATTAGCTTTAATCTCAGGGTATCCACCTTAATCTTGGCAATAATGTAGTGGAGAGAACTCGAAGTGACTGGCAAGCAATCGACTACGAGAGAATGTCACACTCTAAGCATTACATTCAGCCGAGGTGCAATGCATACATTCTAAGACATACTAGGCTTTAACACGTGGCTTGCGAACACCAGCTAATTGCACTTAAACCCTTGGTAAATCTGGACCCCATTCAAAACATGCCATTCTAACTAAGGCATAGCCTTGGGGGCTGCAGTGGTTCATGCAGGGGTCAGACTGAACATGAATCATGCTATGATTAACACTTATTGACTGAGGCTACAGTAAAGGTTTCAATGATTGTTCTCAGCATCAAAATAAGTTACTAAACGTCCTTTGTGCACGGACCACACACGTCCACAAACAGTGATGCTGTAAATGCATTCATGGGCCAACTCTACGCTCTGATGCTTTCAAGGCCAGAGTATTGTCTCAGCAATCTCGTCCATGACGTTGCCAAGGTAATGCGCCTCTGATTTGAATGAGGAAGAGGTACTTTTGTTTACTCTTGCATTCTTAAGAGGACTTCACAAAAAAAGCTTTGAAACTGCCCAGAGTTTGAAACTGGTTTGTCACTTGATACTTTCCATGCAGTTCTTCAATCCAGTGTTGGGTGATTTCGGTACAAACATGTAAAACTGTGACTATGTTATTAGCAGACGCACCAACAGTGATTTTTCCTGTTACAAGACATGTGTCGCTGAGATACTGGCCACAAAGCAAGTGTATTAAGACACCAAAAACATGACTGAGAGCTTAGCAGTTTAGCAGTAGGTCTTCTGTTCACAGTGTTACCTAGTTAAGCCAAAATGTTTCCACATCATCCACCAAGCTTAAAATAATTTACTTTGTGTAGAAGACATATGCTTCTAGATTTGAACATTACACTGCTTTAATATTAGCTCACCTATAGTCTGAACCCATAGACTTCCCTTTTCTTATCAATGCTCTGTGCTGCTATTGGACAGAGGATGTTCCAGCAATTCTCAAACTAAAGCTATCTTTGCCATTTATAATGTAAACAGTACTTGAATATGTTGAGTGGTCTTGTTTTTTTTGTCCTGTGTAAACTTTTGATAGTGTCAACTATTTTCATTATGTTGAGGCAGGATATTTATTGGCCAGCACCAGCGGAACCGGAGTAAAAAAGTTTGATTTATAAAAATTGGGTGACGTTTCCAGCAGTGACACTGACATGTGTGGAGAAGTTTTTCTCCACCCTCACCAGGGGAGTGAGCTGCATGCTGAGGATCAGATACAGCTGTGAAGGCCTGCAGAGGCTGGGCGTTTCACAGCACAACAAGATGTCATTACCTCATCACAGTTGAGCCTGGAACACATAGTATGGATCGCACACACATACAGACACTGCAAAGGGCTGACAGATGCTCGAGGGCTAGGATAGAGTTTCTCTAGAGTTTATGTATGAGACCCTGTAAGGTTAAGAAGAACATTGAGAGACCAAAGAAAGGACAGAAATGGAAGAGAAGGCATCATCTGAATGGAATGGCATGTGTCTGTGTGCACATATGTTGATTTTTATGCATTATGAAGACTTGCGTTTGTCATTACTGAATACCAGCTGACTCCACTGTGGCTTGGGTGTTTGTGGTTTCTACTGTGGTAGTGTGGGGGTTTAATGCTAAGCGCTAATATTATGTAGGTCCCCTTTCTGCCACCAAAACCACTCTGACCCATCAAGGCATGCATTCAACAAGATCTCTGAATGTGTGCTGTGGTATTTGGCCCCCGAGACATTAGCAACCAATTCTTTGAGTTCTGTAGTAGCAAGACAAGGCCTCCATGGATCTGACTACTTTGTCCAGCAGAAGCTAGTGAATACAAGCAACTACAATGGGCATGTGAGCTTCAGCAACTTATAACTACATTATAGCTGTAACATAGTCTTTTCCATGCTTGCGAAGCACACAAGTGATATAATGGTTCCAGAGCCCATGAATGGATAAACTAATTCAATGAATGGAGGTCCCACCTTGCAACTTACAGAAGGATCTGCTGTTAACATCTTGGTGCCAGATACACAAGCACACCTTCAAGGATCTTTTGTGGTCCATGAATCCAGAGCTGTTTGGTTGGTACGAGAGGGGTCTACACAATATTAGGCTAGTGATTTTAATGCTATGATCGATTGTATATTATATGTATATAACATGCTGCAATGATAAATACAATTGCACAAACGAGCACAATTATTTTCTGAATGTATCATACTGGGGTAAAATATCAATGCTTTTTTTTCCAATTGCCACTCTACAAAAGTGTTTTATGCCTCAGAATTTAAAAGTAGGTTTTGGGTTGCACTGAACTCTGAACTGACTTGATATGTGCGTGCTTGTCGGCTGCTTGTGCAGAGTGAATCCAGCCGAATGTGGTGGAACTCTTCTAGACAGGACGACGGCCCTGCGAGGTCTACGGCAGGAGACGGATGTCGTCTGGCCAAACAGTGGCCCACACCTCCTCTCTTCACACATACGGCTTTCCTGTGCGGTGGGCCTGATGAGAAAAACACAGGCGCTCCTGTTCCTCAGGACCGCCCCTACCCCATCCAGCTATGAGCTCAGGCACAGAGCAATGGAGAAACGAGGCAAACATACGGCCAACAATCAAACAAGAGAGCAAAAGGATTAGGGGAAGGATTACGAGAGAGAGAGGGAAGACCAAAAAAGTAATGAGGTGAAAAAGACAATATGGGGAGCTTAATGACTGGATGCTATGTGGCATTAAATCTATATTGTGCAATGTGATGTTACTCCGAAAAAGTCATTAGCCTTTAAAGAGCTCAGCAAAAATTTACAGATGTCCCCATTTCACCTTTGTAAAATGATTCTTTAAATGGGTTGAGTGATAGGCTTTTATCCTCTTGTAAGAACCTCAAGGAAAATATAAAATCACACATTTGAAAAAGTCCTATTACACAGGTCAACAAATTAAGTGTGCCAGTGTCCCCTGATTTATGACATGGGATAATCTTCCAACTCCCCTCTGATCGTGAGCATGGGTCAGATCTTCCTCTGTGTATGTCTACAGCACATCTAAAGGGAAACTAAATAAATGATTCCTTAGGTTCACTTCAGCCTGACATAATCTGAACCTATCTGAAACAAAAAAAAAGATACCGGGCAGCAGATGGGAATCATCCCATTCTAGTATATATTGCTTCGATAAATCACTCCACATGAGATGTGGAGTAACCACCTTCCAAAGCCTCCAGTGCCTCAACCCTGATTATGACGAGACATCGCTCAAGACCTGTGGCAGTCCATTCCATTTTTTATGAGGTCAGCTATAAAGAGAGACTAAGGGCTTGTAGTGTACTCCTCCTCCCCCCGGTGCCCCCTTCCAGTCTCCGTCTTTCGTCATCGACCTCTGGATCCTGTCTCAGAGCGGTTGTAAATTAGCGTCTGCTTGTCTTTGTGCTGACCTGGGGCCCCAGCTGCAATTTATAGAAGTCTGTCCCAGTGCAAAACGCCGAGACATAGCATTCAACACCACTCATTTCCTCTTCTCCTGACGATCAGGCCGAAAATGGGCAAAGCGGCCACCCCCACACCCACCTACCCCCATCTGTATGCATGCTTTCACACAAGCTCCTTGTGTCGCCATTCGACAGCTATTAACTCAATGCTCTTTGCATAAAAGCACATCGGCAACGAGGTTTCCACAAGGTTCCCACTCAACCTGGACGTCAACCTCATTGGGGCATAAAGCTAGAAAACAGCTGCGCATTCTGAATCAAAGTCAGCTCATTTGACACGGCTTAGGTGAGAGAAGGAAAAGATCTGCCCACACTGAGACCAACATGCAGGGAGGAAACATGGGTAATCCGCCAGGTTGCTTTTAAAACTGTTCGTGCGTGAAGCATGAGTCTAGACTCTTGAGGCGGGTTTACAGAAACACCTGGGATATTTCACAGCTCAAGAAAACAAATTCTTTAACACCCCGTGGTCTTGACATTGCTCTTCTATCTTTGGATATACGGCTCAGATTCTCCACTGTTGGCAGATGGCTTTGCAGCTCATTGTTGCCTTTCTTCTTGACCAAACTTGTCCAAACAAAAGCATGAAACACTGACTGTGAAGGTACCCAACAGCTTGACTAGTGGGTCAATGGGATGAGAACATTAGGAGATGAAAGGGGGTAGATGCCTGGTAGTCCTTATAAGAAAACTGTTCCTGGTTCTATAAAGAACTTTATGTGCCAGTTATAACATATTCCTTACGTGTTTTGTAAGGAACTGGATCTATGTACAAGTTTAGTTGAGACTAGGGGACTGGGTGCGGGACCTGACCTTGGTTTGACCAGATCCAGCTTTGCACAAGCCACTGAACAAGCTAGATATTCATGTCAGACACAATACTGCACGTTAGGATGAGGCAGAAGTTGCTAAAGCTTGCGACAGTATGTTTGCAAGCTACAAGCCCTGCCTAAGGCATATCTCTATAGTAATTCCAATAACTGCTAATGCTTTGGCATTGCACACTGAACCCAAGATTATGGCGCAATCATGTCAGAGTGGATGGGACTGATATTCTTCTTGCCTAATATGGTATAGCATGCCAATCCATGACCCAGCAAATAAACACAGTACAGAAGAAGTGCTTCCCTCAAGCATCTTCTCTTCTGAGAAACAGGACCTCCTGAAGTCTTGGGATTATAATAACCTCTGCACGGTTGGGTAGAATCCCTCAAAGTGAGTCTTTGCTTTTGGCTACATCCCCCCAAAAAGGCTAACAGGACCTTCCTCACTCTCCACTTTGTTCTTGGGGCTCAAATTCACGGAAAAGAAAGGGCTCTCTAACAACCTTAGCAGAGGCTGCTAAACAATTATGAGTGCATTGCCATCTGGCACAATAACGCTGTCCTGCCGAATGCAGTGTGCCAAGCGCTATTCATTTGGGTGTATGCAGGCCTGGAGCAGAAAGAAGCGAACCACTAAAATTCACCAAATGACTTCAACAGCCAAGAAGAGCGATAAAACACTCAAACTCTGCGACCTGCATCTAATGAAGACGTAAACCTCAGCATAGAATCTGTCTTTGTAGTTCCTAGCAACTTTCTTGTACAGTAAACTTGCTGGTCAAGGCAAACTTGGTGGTCTTGTGTCCATTTTACAGCATAACTGCGTGGCCAAACAGGAATAATGTTGGCTGTCCTTGTAAAGGAGACGACTCCCCTGGGTGGCAATTGTGTTGAAAATAGCAGCTATTTGAAGAGTGAGAAAGAAAAGAATGGGGTCCAAGGTTTCCTGAGAGGGGGGTTCTACAGGATTACAAAAGACAAAGAGTGTGCTGACAGAGGCGATGTAATGGGCACAAGCTGCGGGAATGGGGAAAACGCAATGAAGAACAGAGGCCGTGTGTGGGAGACTGGAACAAGCACCAGCAAGATGAGTTTGACATGCAAATAGTGCTTCATTTGCAAAGCAAGGGAAAATGAGAGAAAAGAATGAAATGGGCAAAGAAACGTCAAGAGAAACAGAAAAAGAGGCTGTCGTTAGGAGCAATGCAGAGGTCCAGCCCTCAACAATAAAAAAAAGAGGGCGGGTCAGAAGCAAAGTTCAAGGGATATGGAGAGAAGCAAGACTGGAATGTGGTATGAAGAGATGGAAATTGTAAGCCAAGTCAAATAACCTTAATATACGACGAACAAATAAATATGACAACATGCCAAAGAGCAGAGTGGAGAATAGGCAAAGCTCTAAACAGGACTGAGAAGAGAAGACTGGAGGGGTAGAGAGGGGGAGAGAAGACTGGGGATGTTTACATTATGAGTTCATATCTTCAGTGCGGTATGCATTTATCTTGGGTGTTTATGCATATCCATGAAACAAGTCAATTTACCAGTAAGCTACAGTAACTACAGTATATAGGGAGACATGGTCCACTACAACAACATCCAAAGCGAATGCTTATATAAAGTAACCGAACACCTAAACAACAGGCAAAGGCATAAATCGTGCACCAAGTGTGACAAACTGACCACTTTTGTAATGCCAGTATGCACAAGGCATAGGTGTGGCAGAAGGTTGTAACTCCACACTGCAACAGGTTCTGTTACAGCCAGCAGAAAAAGAACTGAAAGAAGAAGAAGCCGTCTACAGTTACACATATTAATTAAAGTCTGCACACAGTCACAGCATGGCACGTAACCTGATGCTGAAGTGTGTAACCTGTCATTCATATGTAATCTTATATATTACAGTCATGACCCAAGGATGCAGGTGGAATCTACTGTTGCAAATAGTAAATCTGGAAAACATACATGAGTTAGGAGCATATTCAGTTTTACTCACCTGTCCAAAGGTTTGCTGTTCTATATTTATTAGCTACTTCATTGCCAACCCGTGAACCCTATCAAATCTTTTTAACTCGGATCCCCAGCTTATGGCTGAAAGAATGGGATGCTTGTTTCCCCCAATTAGAAGGCCACAAGAAACTATCATAATTACCATCCTTTTCAAGTGGGTTTCTCCTTGCCAAGGCTAAACAATTACACAGGAACCATTTACTCAGGACCTCCCCCTGCTACGTTGCTCTAAAAAGAAGGTGATGAGAGTTTGAGCCTCCAGGCAATCAGCCTTTCTCTTACTCTGTAGACAGGGTGCCTCCACTACGGCAACAGCCATTGATTTTAGTCTGTTCTCTATTCTTAATCATGATTTCTTAACTGCTTTGTAAACAGAAAAATCCCACATTCAAAATCTTGACTGCTTTGAGGAGAATGTTAAATAAGTTAGACAATGTAAAGGCAAAAAATAGAAAAGTGTGGCAACAGAGGCAGAACAATGTACAGCAATGGAAGAGATAAATGCATTGGAGAGAATGGCCATTCTTTTAATCATTAGAACTGACATCATTGTTTGAACATCTAACTTTGTAAACAGCCAGCAAAATAGTCCAGAATATTCACGTCATACACAATATATCTCCTGCCTTCCAAATCTAGTGTTGTTAAAGAGCACGACAACAATTTCTTCAGCATCGTGATTCATGGACTGTACGTATCATTACGCCCCTTTAGTGTAAGATTATGCAGTTTTCCTGACAGAAAGAAAGATTTGGATGTCTTTCTCTAACTTGCTTTAATGTTTGCTGAAGTTTGGGGTCTTGAGTGGATTACATGCCGTACAGTAGGTTCCTTCTCAGGATTAACTTGGACTGGGTGGCTCCTGGGCCTCTCCAAGGGAAGACTCCTCCGGGACCGCTCTGGCATTTCCTGTCCAAAATGTCCCACACAACTACTGGAACACACTCTTCTACACACACTCTGATACCTCAGACCCATTCATAATTATTCCTGTTTATGAAGCCTAAAGTGATAAGATGGCTGGTACATTTAGTTTTGCAACACACGTCTACTAAACAGACTATGTGGAGCCAGACACCACTTATTCAAGTCTATTAGTAAACTTTGATCAACTTAACACACTCTGAAGAAGTGCCATTGTTTAAGATTCAGAATGTGACTTTCACTCCTTAATTAATACAGTACATATCCACTAGAAACTAAGGCCCTAAAAACAACACAGTTCTGTATACACCCCTTTTGTGAAGTCACAAGAACTAGCCCCATTACAGTTATAAGTATACAGCAGTTTAGCCCCACCCACTTATGCTAAAGTAGTGTTTCAGCCAGGACTGCATTTCTAGGGCAGCCAAGAAGAACAGAGCTAATTTATACGAACCAGTTTCAAAGTCACAGTGACAAAAGCCCGAAAACTGCCTGTTTAATTCTAGGGGAGAAAGAGAGGGTAGAACACTATGTAAAAATGACTGTTTGGTGTCTGAATACTGAATACTGAGTGAAAATGTTGAGCTATGCCAGAGGAAGGGTACAATGGTGCCAGATAGGCAATATATATTTTTTTTTACAACCAAATAAAAGTTAAGAATCACTGAATGTTAACAGTGTTAGATGCAAGATAATATTGCTATCACTATTAATTCCTTCATTCATTCATTCATTCATTAATTCATTCATTCATTCATTCACTCATTCATTCATGTATTCTCTAAACCTATGCCTGATAAACATCCCAGCATTTATATGAAGAAATGTGGAAAAGCACTCTGAGACAGACACACAGATGAGAAGATAAGATAAAGATAAGATAACCCTTTATTAGTCTCACAGGTGGAAAACTTCTTAGAGCAGAAAAGTGGATGGAACAAAACACATAGAAGCAATATAACCAATAGAATAAAGGCTATGCAACACAACAGTATAATATAAAAGTACCCTATACAAATATTATATAAATATAAATATTTAAGTTCATATATGACTAACATGCTCATGCCTTGGGGTAATTTAGCATCTTCAATTCGCCTGACATACATGTCATTAGACTGTGGAAGAAACCTGGAGTAGCTTATAAATTAAGAATATACTAGATCATTTTAGAAGCGAGACCAGGTTATTACATTGAAATGACATGCAGATTTCATCATCGTTTGTCATTATTCTCCAAGCTACATTGGCAAAACTAGTGCAAAACTAAAGAAATTTTAGACACCACACATGCCTTGGGTCACTGGCTAAATCTGGGGAAGGAGGAACATTGTGCAAATTAGATTTCTGACAAACTTTTAATTAGAAACAACTCTCTAGTGCTGTGTTCTCTCCTGTATCGCTGAAACATCAGGTTATGCAGAGATGCTAAAACCCACAGCGCATGTGTTTCTTCTTGTTGCAAACCAGCACATTTACATGACCTCTGACTCTTTCTTCCTCTTTGTCAGAAGCACCGTGGTAGTTCCAATATCCTGTCTAAATCATCATTTCTGGATTGCTGTTTTTACAGCACTTCCTTTTCTTAACAAGCACTTACTTGTTTTCCCACTTTCCTCTCCTCTAAATTATTACACAAGTTACACAAGAATTTTGTGGGTCATGCAGTTTAAGACCAAAGCCGTAACCGAGGGTCCGAGGATTCACTCCATATGAGCATTATGAAACAAAACAACTCAAATCAGTTTTCCTGAGGGCCTGAACATCACGTTTACAATACCACACATTTCCCAAGGAATACTCGAGCCAAGACTGCTATGAGTTTGTGATGATCTCATAAAGACATGTAATTAAGAGATCAGTAATTATTATCTGTTTGGAAATGGGGAACAATAAATTGCAGGCAGTTTACAGCTCTACTGGCACAAGTACAAGAACCTCTCCAGCGGAGCTCTAACAATGCAAAACAAGACAAGTGCTTCCAAGTTTCAGCAGGCCTGAGATGTTCCCCCATCCATCATCTCATCACCTCTGCAGTCTGACAGCAACCACTTCTGTGTTTAGGGACATCCACTTGTGCTCAATTAAACAAAGGGTTTCCAGAGACACTTGCAAGTTTGGGCAGCTTATGAGACTACACTTCATCAGGCTGGACATTAAACTCTACTCTGCTGACGGATGAGTTGAGTCCCTTTCAGAAAGTTTGCTCAAATGAGCAGCCCTCCCTTTCACTAACAAACAATAGTCTACTTCAAACATTATGTCGCAATCTAAGCCTAGAGCCAGATTTCTGCAAACAACATAACTGCACTGCGATGACAAAAACATAACATAACAAAATTTGAGGATACAGTAATCCCCTGCTTTTCACGGGGGTTACGTTCCAAGAGCACCCGTGTATATACCCTAAATATGCCCCCAAATATGCTCCCAGAACACTTTAATTTAATTTAAAAAAGAAAATGTAAAGGTAAATAAACAGGGCTTTCAAGTTTACCCAAAACCTGTGCGTGAGATTTTCTGGATGTTCGCCTGAAGGGTTTGGGTGGGGGGGGTGTTTGGGGTTGGTTGTGGTGGTTCGGTTTGCCGAACGCTGAGGGTGGGGGGGGGATGGTTGTGGTTCGGTTTGCCCACTGCTTGGGGGGGGGGGCGTTGTTGCAAGGCAACAGGATAACAGAGAAGCACCCAACGTTGATGACGGTGTTCAATGGGCAGCCTAGATTCTGCGTGAGAAATC
>JBBPCW010000039.1:7707397-7723127 GCA_037974425.1 Phenacogrammus interruptus | reverse complement strand
GGGGGCAGCCAGGAACACGGTGCCCGGGGAGCAGTGTGTGGGACGGTACCTTGCTCAGGGTACCTCAGCTGTGCCTAACGGTCTTGGGAATCGAACCTGAACTTTCTGGTCGCAGGGCGAATGCCCTAACCACTAGGCTACCAGCTGCCCCAAGTCCAAGTTGCTAACTGAAAAGGCAACATTTGGATACTAAAAATTTCTTTTTTATTGTAGTGAATGCAGCTGTAGGTGACGAATGAGGTGTGGGCTCAGTATGCATCCATGCGGTACCGAGTATTGAGGATTTGAGTGGAAGAAATGAACACACCACAAAGTATGAAATTGCTCCTCTGCATTTAACCCTTTCACCAAGTCAAACAGTGGGCAGTCAGCAACACAGCACCCTGGGAGCAACGGTACCTCAACTAGCTGTCCTGGGATTCAAACCCACAACCTTCTGATAACAGGGGCAACTCCTAACCACTAGACCACCAGCTGCTCCGAAGAGTTGGTAACCAGCCTAAAAGCCTGACATTGTTAAAAAGTCTAAGGAGCCAGAAATGACTCTGTGGGTGTGTAAAGTATTGAGCCTTGGATTCTAGATGACAGCTTGAAAACAATGGTGCTGAACGCTGGGAAAACCTGCTTCTTCTAGATGAAGGTTGAGTTTTTTGAGACCCGGGACTGGTGTGACTCCCCTAACACAGAAATATTATGGCAGTACTTGTAGGGAGTATAACTCAGTGGTAGAGCATTTAACTGCAGATCCCTGGTTGCGCCCTGGGTGAAACAAACACTATGGGGTGGCTAGTGATTTAGTGGCTAAGGTGTTGCCCCTGTGATCAGAAGGTTGTGGGTTCAAATCCCAGGATTGCTAGAGGCACCACAGAAATACTCTTGAGCAAAGAACTATCACCGCATGTTGCCGCCTGGGTTAATGTGTGACAATAAAGAGCCACTAAAACTCGAGAAAGGATTTTCATAACTGGTGTTTCCACTAATAGTGGAGGCTAGCTAGAACCTTTAGGCTCAGTTCCCAAGACAGGCATTAAGCCTAGTCTTGGACTACCTTTTCCCACTCAATGGAAAATCTCTACTCACAGCACTTTTTAATCCAGGACTAGGCTTAATCCCTGTCTGGGAAACTGACTAATAAAGACAGTAAGACATAAGAGAGCAAGACGTTGAATGACCACAGTAAGGCTTCCAAGTTTAGTGACAGTCCTGGGCCTGGTGCCCTTAAGGCACTTACACAAAAGTGGGTATGCTAGACTTCTAGTGGCCACATGAAGTTGACCTCTAACTCCCTCTATTGGTCAGTCTGTGGAAATGGTTTGGGAAAAATACTTGAAAAGCTGAAGTTATTTTAATCTTCCATTCCACATTAAATGGTGGAGCAATAACATTCAAGCACCAGAAGAAACAATTGCACCAATAAAGCTGGAACAGGACATTTAAATAAGAAGCTGATGAATAGGAAGATACTTGCTAAAACAAAAATGTGCTGTTGGCCCACAGGTTCTCTGCACAGTTACTTGATTCCTGCTATTATGAAAAAATGTAAATGTATGTAAGCGTGCTTTATGTCATTATTCTCTCATTCCTTCATATGAATGTACAAATTACTGAGGACTGATCATTCTGATATTGTACAGTGAGGCTACAAAACACACCAAGACAAAAAGAATTCACTTAAATTTTATTAAAAGCCAAGTCAAACATTAGAATACTGAAACGGCAATGTTTTATTTCCTAAACATTTTTTTTTTCATAAACACCTTTTTTTTGTTCCATTTTGTACAAATCACAGTGGTTTCAAAAAGTATTACAAAGGATTCATCAAAACTTTTTTTTTTTTTTTGCAACAGCAGCAAAAACATTCTGATTGTTGTATTTCTTTTTTTTTATTATTAAAAAAAGCCCTTAATGTGTCACATGTGCTCTTTTTTTTGTTGTTTTAGAAGTTTAATGGTAATTCTGAAAAACAAACAAAAGCTTAAAAAGATTAACAAGATTAACACAAAGTGCATTATGGTATAATAGTCATGTATTAACAGAAAGAAAGGAGAAGGGTCAAACTGCTGACCTCTCTCTTACATCGAGACGGCTTCGAGAGGGAAGAGCTGTCACAGACACAGCTGTCTGCAGGGTTGTGATGAGTGGTGAATGAGATGTTACATTATAAGAGAGAAATAAGGCTAATTCCTCAAAAATTGAGAGTGGCAATCAAAGCTCATCACTTCTGTGACAATTGACTCCTTTGCATATAGTTATTCTCGAGGTGGATCATGTAAGAAAAGCTTGCGCTGTCTCGAGAGTTCAGGAAAGGAAACTGCCAAATGTTTCTAAATGTGAAAACTGTTTTTGGAAGAAATCTTTGGGAGGTGGAGAAGAGAAAAAGTATTTATCATTTCAAGGTATAACAGCAGCAAAACAGCTGAAAAATCAAACAGAGTTTTGTGTTGAGGATCTAAAATCGGGAGGTAAATTGACTCATTTTGTTACGAAGGATATGGCAGCGCAGAAGGAAGCACACGCAGCCCTTCAAGCGTTTCTTTAACATAATTCTAAATATCAATTCAGTAATTCACTGCATAATGCATTGCATATGTGATTTTCTAACCTTTGGGTAGACGTGCATGCTGGCCGGCCTGTAGAGGGCATGAGCGTCCTTGTACATTGCAATACTGCAGGGTGGGTGTAAGCCTTTTTTGTGTGTGTATATGTGTGTGTGTGTCTGTCGCACAGATCCACCTCTCCCACAGTCCAACCAGCATGATCACAGCTCTCACCCTAAGCATGGTTTCCACACAACTCAGCAAAACAGAGCCGGAACCGCTCCATCCAGGAGAGGTGCGAAGACAAAGAATGCAGCATAAAAGATAAGAGAGAACAGTAGGCTTTGCTACATAATGTCCACAGGCACTGACAGTAGAGGGAGAAAAATAGTGGTCGGCTGCCTGTTTTTTTTTGTGTATTTGTGTGTGTGTGTGTGTGTGTGTGTGTGTGTTTTTCTATTTCACAATTATCCAAAACCTAAAGGCATTTGTTAGAGGCCCATCTTGAGAAAGGCAACAGGTTTTTCTTTTTTCTATTAAAAATCAAAGGCACAGGTCAGCTCTTGAGTTTTTCGACTTTAGACGACACAATACTGAGCCCTATGGAACATTACTATTGCAATCTCTTGGATAAAAAGGGGTGGGGCGTGGATGAGTGACCTAGCAATGACAACAAAGGGGGAAAAGTGTTATAAATGGTCCATAGGGTTTCCCCTTAAACGTAACACAGATTTGACCTGTTGTTTTTGTACATGGGCTATTGATAGAAGTAGATTTATCTAATGAGAGAAGTGCATACCTGATTCTTAAAACAAGCTTTACTCATTGATGCATGCAACCGTGTTTTGCAGACCGCTCCTCGTGCACAGTTCCTTTGTAAACGTGCATTTTAAAGGCAATCGTTTTTTGAATCAGAATTTCTTTTTCAACAATTTGGGCTAAAGTGCATAGGTTGTTTAGTAATTCCATCTGTTAACAAGGGCCTTTTTACTGTTAGTGCTGTTAGTGCTATTGAAGAAGTCTCTAAAATTGCATCTTGTCATACCTTTACCTAAGTGGTAATGACAGAAGTGACTGCTCTAATAATACTCATACAAAATCCATAAAACCTTTCCTGCATCCTGCAGCACAGAAATACATCACCCACCCCCCAGGCCCCAATTCTGTCCCAAAATCCAAAATTAGCAAAAGCATCACATTAAAGCACGTGGTTACTATACAAAGACTTTCATCCACAGACCCACAGACACCAAACACAATCTGCATGGAACTAAAAAAATAATAACGACAATAAAAAAAGTCCACTGTTTTATGGAAGAAAGGTCATACCATGCTACAAAATGTAACTTCTTTTTCAAAAGTTTAAGTTCAGAAACAGTCAATGCCATGCACACCAAAGGCAGGTCCAATCAGAGAGAAAAAGTGCAAGGGCATACTGAAAAAAGCAGAGGAAGAAGAAGAAGACGACTACATCAAGTGCTATATAGGCCAAAATCACCAAGGCAACAAAGCCATTCCATCCTCCACTACACTCACCCAGGAGATAACACAACAAAAAACCTGTCCACAAAAAGCTACGGACAGTTAAACTTGTGTCTCTTAGAGGCTTAGACAGCAAGTTAGCCGAGCAAATGTGAGCTAATATACTGTTCTCCACAAAGACACTCGACCTGTTAGCATGAATTCAGTTAATTATGTTGAAACTAGGAGTGGGTAATATTACATTTATCATTATCGTTACATTAGCAATGTCAGTTTTGTAAATAACTGAAAGATGTAGAGATCACTTGATAATAATGTAAATAAGTAACCATATACAAGCTATTTATCACAGCAAAATTGTTATTTTACATCCTATGCATTAAACTTATATGCGTGTATTATTGAGATCCTGCTGGTGTGGGTTTTCTCCCTTTCAAGTAATAAACAAAAATGTTACTAATACGTCCCTTTAGGGAGAAATTTGGTTAAGGAATGTCCTGTGAATATCCTTTTTATTATTTATAAAGAGTTTCTAACACATCTACCAAATCTGGCTATTAGCTGATAATAAGGCATGTCTGAGTAGGAAACTCACCAAACTGTGCAGGACCTCCAGGACCAGGGCTCCCCATCCCGGATTAAACTGTACGGCTAATTCCTTGACAACGTAATTTCACTTGCTTTTTAATGGGTTTAACAAGCAATCATGACAGGCCTAGTTATTATGATAAATTGCATCACAATAGACCTCAAAATGCATTATTGAGAAAATAGTGGATGTTGTCAGTACTTCCAGAACACTACACAACTGCATGGTTCAGTATAAAGAGAAGATCATTAATTCTGTTTAAATAGGTTTAGTGCAGCTAAACCAATATGTTAAACAAATCATTGTTATTACATTTGTTTGTCTTTTATGAAACTTATGAAACTAAATATCATAATCCGCATGATTTCGGAAGAAAATATTGTATTTTGACATATTGCCCACACCTATTTTCACAATGAATCTCAAATCTCCCAAAATATTTTGGCAAGAATCAGAGCACAGAGCTCTAGAGTTTTCTTTTTTTGTTCTTTCCTTTTCAAAAGATCTGCCTCATTCGCACCTGGGCCCAGTGAGATTCTCTCACGCAGCTATTTTAGTAGCTGTTGATGATTCCCACTTGTCTCCACAGAGGAGAAAGCCTTTCCACGTTGTACGTGCTCAGCCAGCTACCACAGACACCTGAGTGCAGTCTTGAAGGGGTGAAAAAATCTGAAAGCCAGAAATAGAAGAAGGTGCCACAAAAAAAAACAAAAACAAATCACCCAACATTTCGCCACATTCACATTCACTTCTAAAACTGCACTCCTGTGAAATGCTACCTACGAAATCATGCCTCGTTAAGAAATGTAGCACCTTTCTCAACACATCTCAAGCAAAAGGACAACTCCAAAGATCAGGGCGGGTCTGTACTATCCCAAACATTGAGGAGGAAGATGAAAACATTCTGTCACAGGCACTCGTTCTCTTGATTAGAAAGGCAATTCAATACCACAACGCCTTCTGATTATTAGCTCGGCTAATTCCTAGAAGGAAGAAATATCTACATGTGTGACAAATACTCACTGAACGACAAAGCACTTATGTTGGGGGTGGGGTATGTGGTGAGGTACATTTACAACAAGCTATGCTACATTATAACACCACGTCAGCAGAACAGATAGGCTACTACCACAAACCCCATCTTCCAGTTTGCTACAAGCCTTTAAAACTGAAAGTCATAAAGCTTTTTAGGAAAAAGAGGAAAGGATTCCTTAGTCAACATCTTTGATTTCCTGAAGAGTCAGGATTTCTATTCGTTTAGGATTGTCACACTGGGGAAAAAAAAGATAAAAAAATAATAAGACGTGTTATAGTATAAGACAAGAAAGTGGAAGAAAAGACTAGCAGAAGTAAAAAAGTTGTCTGAATACTGTCACTGTGGTGGTGAGGAATCCTGAGCACCATTTTTCTCTGCATGAAGTGGAAAGTGAGGCTCCAGCTGTGTGGCCTTACGTCGCAGCTTTATAAATCAAACAATACAGCGAACAGATACAATACTACTCCACGTCCATCCCTCTATCCATTTCCTTTTCTGCAGAGGTAGAAGACAGGAGGATAGCTAGTTTGTTCTTAGCAAGGTGGTGAGACGAGAAACGTCACAGCTTAGTTTTTGGTTATAGGCAGATACGTGACAGCAGTTAAAAACATACCAGGAAAAAAAAAAACGTCTCTGAAAGGATTTTCTTGTGTAAAAGTGAAAAAGGATGACAGAAAAGGCAAGAACCTGCTCTTGTTAATGTGTTCCACAGAGGAGTAAAATCAGGAAGCAAAGGTGCTCCTAGTGGCTAAGAGAAAAGGCAAGTAAGCTTAAACACCTTGCTAGTGGTCAAAACGTGTTCAAGAACTGAACATCCTAAGCATAAATAAAACTTTTCTGACATTTAAGAGTGTAAATACTCCCATGGCAGTGGTACAAAAAGCCCTAAATTCAAACCTTCACTCACCGTGAAGTCATTTTTTTTCTTTCTGTTGAGGCATTATCATCTGAACAAGCCCAAGTTGTCTCTCTTTGGTGCTTTGTCAGAGCCTTCTTGGGTGAATGATCCGAGCTATGCACCACTTGTTTATTTAGTGTTCTGTTCCTGCCCCTGGCCTACTTCATTAACAAGTCCTAGCAACAGGGACTCTTGAGTGGAGTTTCCCCACATAGAGCCTCAGTGAAAAACACAAAACAATTGGCATGAAGAGCCAAAACGGAGCCACGAAAGATCCGAGACAGAAGAGAATTCGTAGTGAGAATGTAGGCAAAGGTGGTTCAGTACTGAGGCAAAAAGCACGAACCACAGTTTAACAGGATTTACCTTTCTGTTTTTTTTAAGAATCAACAAATCCCTGCCGCTGTTTTAGTTGTCAGGTGCATTCAAAGCATAAGTTATTTCGCAGCTCTTATATGCATTTGATGTGGTAATTTTGTTGTTCTGCCCTCGGAAAAAGGTTTCACAGAAAGAGCTCGATGCAACAGCACCATGCACTATGCATGCTCGGGCGCCAGCGCCTAGCTCTGGTGCTAGGTGTGCGTGTGTGTGTGTGTGTGTGTGTGTGTGTGTTTGTATTTTTATATGACAATAACAGTCTTAGAAGATGAAGGCAGATCATTGTCATGAAGACATTCCCTACATGGTGATGTGCTGAGGCCTCCAACCTGCTGGATTAGCACAGTGAAACATGCAACACACAGAGAAAGAAAGTTACGACACTTTCTCTCAACCTTCTCCCCTTCAAAACACATGCTGTGGGGGGCCCCGGCATTTTAGCCTCAGGCCTGTTTAAAAGCCTAGTTTAAATTGGAAAGGCAGAGGCTCGGAGGCAAAATGGCCCCAGACTAACTTCCAGCAGCCAGGATGTACATACTGGGCACAGGCACGGGGCTCCCCCAGGCTTGGCTGCGAGCCTCGAGGCCATGAAGGGACATCCTCAGGAGATGTGGGTCGCTGAGGAGGACGGGTGTCTCCAAAAGCACCAGCCTCGCTTGGTGTGCTGCTTGCGCAGGATCTCTTCTTCGCGCTCGCGCTCTTTCTTCGAGCGGTTGTAGCGGTCCTCCTCCTTCAGGAACCAGACGGGCGGCCAGCGCTGCTTCTCAAAGTGCTTCTGGTTCTCTGTAGAACAAATGTGAGCAAAAACGAATAAAAACCTAATGGAAAAGTTTGCGGTCAGGGACAGATATATGAAACCTAAAGTGTTTCTGGAGGATGCGTCATGTGTATGCGTCGTGAAAAACGCCCTGAATGAAGATGAAGTATAAGGTCTGTACCTGGAGACATAGCCTTCATGTCTTTGGGGAACTTGCGACACACACTGTTGTAGTTGGTGCAAATGTGGTGCAGGCACCAAGCAGAGAGCTGTTTGGCATTGTGGAACTACGGAAGATACACAGGAAAAGGAGATGAAGTGGAGTTGGCACAAGGCATCAAACGGTGATTTCTTACAATGGGGCTCATTTGAAAGGCAATGACTGATCATCCTTTGAACTGGAATTAGAGTGAGCTATGAATAAATGCTAATTTAGGGGATTAATGTGTTCCCTTTGTAACCTAGCTACTCTAGTATTCAAATCAGTGTGTTTAACAGAATAATAGGCCTTTCTACAGGCCTAAATGAAATAGATTACCTGGGCCATCTCTAGGTAAGACAGCACTTGTCCATCAATGTCTACACGAACCGCCGACTGCAACAGTTCTTCAACAGCATGTTGTTCTGTTGAGCACAGCACATACGTTAATGTGTAAGCCTTACAGCTTAATGCTAAACAAGCAATATAGCTCAACACATAACATTTAACAGGCCAAACTGAAAGTAAAGTTATTGTTAAAATCTTACTCAATATAGTGTGGAATTATGGAGCCAAAATATACAATATACTTGAAGCCAAATTAGTATCTGAATTAATAGACAAGATAAAAGTAACAGTATCTGTTACACCGATCCAAAGAATCTGTTAAACAGATAAAAAAATGTTTTTTTCTTTCTCCTGGAAACTTATTTGAGTTCCTTTTCACAATAAGTGCAGATTGTCCAAAAATAATGTTTATATACATTAGATATCCCACCAACATTCTTTCAGTCATCTTTTATTTGTACTTTTTCCAAGCCTTGGATAAAAAATACATCAAACGTATCTATTGGTTAGTCAGATGACATGAATGCACAATAGTAATTACAATCTCATTCAAATATAAGCTGTTGAAAGATAAAGTGTGTAGCCTGTTTGTTATAGCATTTATAGTTTTATAACTTGCTAGTAGTCACATGTATTTAAATCTAGGGTAAACATAGTCTTTGATGGAGGCTTATAACCAGCACTTAGCTTACCTGTGAGAGCCACCAGACGGGGCAGGCAGAGACGGTTGGCTAATATTATGAGGTCCATAGGCTCCAGCTCAGGGCAGGGTGTCAGTAAGCCAGAGTACAGGTATTCTAGCACAGCTCTCATACAAGCTGTACTGGTTTTGGGTATGGACACCTGAATAAAGGTAAATATCCATTGTTATCTGAAGCGTCACCACAACAACACAAGACACACATTGTGAAATTGTGAGCATGAAAGGAATACTAGGGGAGCAAATTCATAAGCAGTACTGTTGGATGTTTATTCATAGCTCAGCTCCAGGATATGGAAACTTGAGAGGCAGACCGATCCAGTGATGAAACAATCTGCTTTCCACCTCTCCCCTATTGAGACCTGCATGGTCCTGGCAGAAGCCCATGAGAGGGGGCCTTCTTGTGGGCTCTGACAGGCATGGGTGGGCAAATGCTCAAGGGATCTGGGGGGTTGTATGTGATGGAAAGGACTCGCACAGGAAGAAGTTGAGGTGAGGGCAGGGAGGGCAGGGCCTGTGGACTCTGTGAGGGGTCTTTCATCCTTCAGGAGATAAAAGCACTGCGTGAAACCGTTGGCGCTCCCGACTCAAAGCTCTGGACAAATAACCATGTGGGCTTGTCGCTATGGGAGACCTGGCCTCTGCGTACATTAAAACCAACAAGCCAGCCCACGGGACAGATAAAATCGTCAGATAGTAGCGTAGGACACACTTCGCTTGCCCACATCGCAAAAACACTTTTAGAAGGAGAAGGTGAGTGAATCTGGATTAAACTGGTATGATCTGCTGACCCCCTGGAAACCACATGACATCATCTGCCCATATCCTTACCCCATTCATTCCCAAAATCACATAACCCAAAGGTCAAAGGGAGGAGGGCTTTTTTTTTTCTTGTGCTCTTGCTTTTGGCTCGGAGGAGAGCGCAAACAAAGGCACACTTATTCTGCCAGCTCCAAGTAACGGCCAAGGAATTAAGAGGGAGCTTTTAGTAGGGACAAAAAAAGTGCTGGGCCTGCAGATCCAACCATGGCAATCTTCTCTTCATGCTGTCGCTGTTCCTCAATCCCAACAGTGGCTCCTCTGTGAATTAGGGCAGGACACAGAGGGTTTAATTGCCTCTGGCAGTGCCTCTGCCTGAGGACCAAGAGCTTAACTGCATTCTGGGGACCAGTGGCACTTCAGTAGCCCTCACTTCTGCTGGCAGCACAATGATAACCACACACACGCCAAATACGTTACCAGGGAAGGCACCATGATCGCTATACCTCTGGAACAGTTCTGTCCCAGAGGCCTTGGAATTGCATTAATAACTAGATCCTACCTATAATCTCTTGTTTGTTGATATCAAACCTGAATAAGTAGTGCAAGATACCTTTGACACATGTGAGGGTTAGGGAAGGCCTTGATCTAGACAATTCGACCGGTCTGAGAGGGTTGTGGGGAATGACATGACAACTCAGGGGTCCTTCTGAAGCCTCAGGGGTGCCCCACATCTGCTTGAGTCTGGACCAATTAGCAGAATGTCAGTCTGACTGCGACCTCTAATTAAGACTAAAGGGCAAAGCTAAGATGTACGCCAGGAATACGGGAGGTGGCTTCCTGTCAAAGATCCAACACCATGATATGGAGGTGCTTTAAACGGATAATTATGTACGCAGCCTCACAAGCTTTGACCTATAAGATATTATAACCATTAATAGAATATTAAACATGGTACCTAATACCACGTTGATTACTGATGGAATGACATGCAAACCTATTATTTCCACGGACTTGGTGTGAATTACAAATCGTATTTATGGAACTGTGAGGCCTGACCGCAGTGCAGTAGGTGGCACACTAAAGTAGAACAATTCAATGAGAAGAAATGAGGGTCAAGAGGGAAAACAAGCCACAACTATATATGCGTCATATATAGAAACCTCAGTCTTTGACCGCAACGTTTCTTTCACTTCTTCTGACAAGTTCTCACAGTTGTGTTTCTGAGCTTCCTCTTGCTGTTGTGCTAATCAACTCGGCTGTCACATGCTTGCTGTTGCTGGGAAGCATTTCAGCCATATGTTCACAGCACAAGCAGTCACACAAAGTGTAACCATCAGAAAGAGATGCATGAGCTCTAGACAAGACAAAGTATGCACCTTGAGTGTTAAAATAGAACTAAAGTAGCCTCAGAAATCATTTATCATGACTTCGCAGTCTCAGACAATAGGCCATTTGATGCCTATCGTGCACTAAGCTGGCCACAGCTATCAAGATTTCTGATTAGATATTCAAACACCAAAGTCTTATGGAGAATTATAAAGTTTCTCCAAGATGAAAAATGTGTGTATAGATTATTGCACCACATCTTTAAAATGTTATTCACTAGTTTCTGCATTTAGGCAGAATTCTGGCGTGCTACCATAAACAGAGTTTTCAGTATAATCAATGACACTTAAATCTGTTGTATTGCTAAGCGACCTCCATCACTTGTTACAAAAATGAAATGAGAAACATATAAATAACTAAAAATGGAGAAGTGACACAGATGTGCCAGAGTGGAGTGTTGTGAGGTTATTAAATATAGCTTAGAGCCGTGTGAGAGGCACGTGCTGCCCAACACAGCTGCACTTCAAAAAGCCTAGTAGATTTCTGGCCAGAACTAGAATAGTAACGCAGTGCTGGGATTGTTTGATATGGCAAAGAAGCCACTTTCCTGGCCTGGTTATAAAATGCCTTCCAATTCCATTTTAAAACCACATGAGTGCACCTTCTGTGTGTGCTCCATTTATTGGTGACTATGGCTGAATTGAGTGGAGCTTCTAAACTGTTGCTGCTCTTGAGGCCACCAAGCATTGTATCCAGTTATACAACGACTTATGCTATGCTTTGCCCCACAGGCAGCGACAAGGCCTAGATCTATTCAAACTTATTCTAAAAATAGTGCTCCATTCGCTGCAGCCAGTTGCTTGTGCCAGACAGACGGTGAGAGGCTCAAACGAAGTCCTGCTGAGTGTCTGCGTCTGGTTTGATGTCACTGTTGACTAGTAGTCCACCCTCCAGGTGCGCAGAAACGCAGTTATTCGTCTCGATATTCAAGTGCCTAGCTAAATATAGGGCTAACAGAAAAGACAATAAAAGTTACAAGGTGTGTACTGGTGAGTTACAAAGTGGGGACATACACACTGAGACTTTTGTTCATATTATTTACGTGCATGTGCCATTAAAGTGCATACAGTGAAGATAAACAAGCCTCTTAAAGTTCTCCGAGAAAATGTTTTTAGACAATGGAAAAAGCGAGAGCTAGCAAAGACCTTAAACGTGTGTCAATCGGTTCAATAATATGCAAATGTAGAGTTTAGGGAACCACAAGATTCACATGCCCTGAAAGCAGCAGGAACTGCATAGATAGTTACACAGTGAGCAATATGTGCAACGCAACTGCAACAGGATCAGATCTGTGCCCACACAGCAAACAAAACTCCCCTCTAAAATTTGCGTCCGAGCATTCAGACAAATGATCAGATATCTGTACTCTAGCCAGCTTGTCTTCTCATCTCATCATATCTGGAGGAAGAAGGATTGCATGTGCTTATGATCCTAAGAACACCATTCCTACAGCGATGGATTTTGAGTCTGCTGGCTATGACACTAATCACATTATTACCACTAGAAGGGTAGAACTGCATCTTCCATCTGTTAACAGATGTCCCCTCTTATAATTGCGCTAGGTGAGGGGTGGGCAGGAGCGGACAGAAGCAGTGCAGTACCCTTTTTAAGCATTAGAATAATGTCTACAATGTATTCCACTGCTTCTTACAGCTCTGATTTACATTTGTAGTCTGGTTTTAACTGGAAGCAGGCAGAAAGCCAAGAACTGTACATAAGGTGCACTTGACTAATTTAAGCATGTGCCAGTCCTCATAGGGCCACTGGGAACAGTGATCTAGGATCAGCTGTTTAAGCATCCTCCCAGTCGATGCTGTCAGAATAGAAAAGTGGCCAGCATCTTATTTCTTGCATCAGTTCCAAGCCTCACTGTAAGTTTATCTCACTGTAATGCCTGTAAGGGTATACATGGCGATCCTATTCTCTTGCCGTTCAATGGGTCAGGATGCCTTGAGATCCCCCACCATCTCACTCAGGTCGGCCTGGTCCTGGGGCCCTGCCCATAAGAGTTCATCTTTCTAGAACTCGAGCTGACAGCTGGTTGTCCACAGAAACTGGAGAGCGTATGCTGGGAATACTGACCTTGATAATGTGCATGTGACACGCTCCCGAATATAATACAGTGAAACCTTACAAGTCCAATAGTCCGGAATTAAAAAATGATGATGCTAAATTCATGCCAGATCATTTTCGTTTGTGGGTGACACTGATCTGTATCGAGCCTATCAGAGCAAGCAAGATGTCACATGCTGGAGGTCACTGTTTCCGATATAGGGAAGATGATGACTGAACATTGCCCACAAAAAGGCTTGCTTCTCTATAGCTTAAATTATCCCATTACCATGGGTATATTTTATGTCCTTGGTCTAGTGGCATGTAGCTTATGCTCCATATCTGTGGAGCAAGGTTTGGGGAGGAAGTGAGTTGTGGTTCAAGCTCAGGAAGAAACAAGCAGTCAGACTTCCTGTCAAAGCAGACTAAACTATGCACCATATAAACATGATAGGGGTGACAATGAGGACTCCTGACAGATTGAACTGCTCTTCAATTTGGGCCTTACTTTTGCAAACTCAACATTCATAACAAATCAAGAAGTGTAATAAATTATAAATATTATATATGCAATAATAAATAAGGACCCTATATGTTTGAATGATCGACTAAAGCAGCTGCATTCTATGCATTTATACATGTGTGCTCCACGATACTGCCCTCTCTCATTAGCAGGATGTGTTTGAAACATGACTGAACTACTTCAATGGGACATATTATGCAAAACTCACTTTAGTTATAATAGGTCTATGGGCTGTACAAAACATGTTCATGAGGTTTTTGAACTAAATCACACTCACATAAAGAGATCTCACCAGCTCTATTCTTGACAGTTTCAGTCCCTTTAAAATGAGCCCTTTTATGCAAATAAGCTGTTGCTGGCCACGCCCCACCCATCCCATTCTAACGCTGCACGTTTATCACGCGTGAAACAGAGGCACCCTATATGTTGGACCCCAAGTCGGACCCAGAGCAAGATAAACACAACACTTCATGTCTGACTTGCCTCTGCCTGTAGCCACAGCACTCAGTGTCTTATGCGTGTTCGTAAAACCAGCAGACGAAAATGGCTGATCTTCAACTAATCTAGTGAGTGGGGACTCGACAGATGAGGGGTGGTCCTATGCAAATTTCCCTATTCTGTCATCACAACAGGGGAACTGTCCAAACGGCTCATAGAAACACATGATTCCTGACACCCAAATCTTTCAATTAATTCACAGAAGTGTTTGGAGTGTTCATAGAAGCAAATAGAAATTCAAAAGGATGAAAAAGTGAGTTTTGCATAATATGTCCTCTTTTAAATGTGAACTTAATATACTGATGCTTCCTACTTGCCATCTATTATTACATCCTATTATTGCATTTATGTCAATTACCTGTATGAGAAACATTTTGTCTTTTTTTTTATCCGTTTTGGGCTTCCACCTAAGATCTAAGACCTGGTCATTCTTAAGAATTTCAGAAGTTAAGATTTTACACAACAAATTACACAACATCAGGTCTTCAACACTTTACCAGTCCATGGAGAAGACAGAATGGACCCTCAGTGTGGCATTTTACCAGTATCCCTAGAATATCTTTCTTTCCCTATTGATTTTCCAGCCATTCTCATTTCTATTTCTGGATTGTGAAATACAAAGAGGCCACAAACTGAGGAATGGTAGCGAAAAAATCTCCAAAAGGAACTGGGTTCTCTAAAGACACCACAGAAAGAGGACAAGAGAGGTTTTTATGTGTTAATAATAGAGAAATCAACAAGCTCTCATGCAACAGTGCCGTTTGAGTGCTTCTGAACAGGGACTACAATCTATCAGCAATGTGATCCTTCAGGGAATTCTATACTCCCTGCAGGGCCTCTACAGTTTCAATCATAATGCTGCCCCTTAAAGCTCTCAGCATTGCTTCGAGACCTCCAAAGTTGACAAGTTCAGACAAGGCCCAGACACCTCTCATTCCTCCTTCAAAGACTCAGACGTTCAGGAGCACAGACAAAAAGCAGATGCCTCTCAGTGAAGAGCTGTGTGTGTTTGTGGGTGTGTGTGTATGTTTTCCATGGCCCATGACCTCCTCTTGTTCATTATGAACTGTTTGGGCCTGTGTGCCCAAGCTCTCTCCTCAGATGGCTGCTGAGGCCAACAGGCTGCATCACTCATCCATATGGATGTGATCGTCTCCTGCTGCTGGAGCTGCAATGTGGGTCAGGTTGCCGTGGTGGTGGCCTAGTTACAACTACCTGTGCCAGTTTTCTTAGAGCCACTGGGAGCAGTGATCTAGGATCAGGACGGCCTTGTCTTGTGTGCCTTGATAGTGGCTTTAGAGAAATGTTAAGCTACATTTATGCTTCTGAAATTTTGGGGAAAGTAAGGGTTAAAACCATTCTGGCCATTTTAATTGATGTCAAATACAGGAACACGGTGGCGTGAGTTAAGCATAGTCTTGGAGCAAATTGCATTGTAACTGGAGTTCCATCATTACCCTATTTAGTCTAAGCTTAAGCTCAACATGGATCAGAAAAACAAAATCAATAAGATAAGAGACACGATAAACTTTCATTAGGAAATTTGCATTGTCACAGAATAGGATAAAATTAAAATATGTGTATT
>JBBPCW010000039.1:7674166-7685258 GCA_037974425.1 Phenacogrammus interruptus | reverse complement strand
CACACACACACACACACACACACACACACACACACACACACACACACACACACACACACACACACACACACATTCAACTGTAGCATCCAAAACATCTTGCTCACTGTCTAACACATAGACTCCAATTCATAAAGTCCCTGGCAGCTGACCTCCATCTCTAGTCCTGATCTTAAGTTCCCAAGTGCACTTGGAGTGATAGAATCTCCTCAGAACTGCTCTGTGGAGACAGTGATCTTGCTGTTACTCATGCAACTTCATTTCTTCTTTGATGGACATGGATTTAGCTCAGTGGAGTTCGGAGATGTAGGTTCATACCTGAACATTACATTTACAGCATTTAGCAGATGCTTTTATCCAAAGTGACTTCCATTCCCTAACTACAGGGGACAGTTGTACTGGTTTATTGGAACACAGTTGCCAACCATTAACCATTAGTCTTTAGTCCATCTCCTGCTTATTTTGGTGTTTTTCCAGCTCCAAATTGCCTGAGCAAACTTATATGTGGTCCCACACTCCCACAAGTACATATCGTACATATTACTGTTCAGTTCAGTGGCTGCTTTATGGCTATCAACTCTTCTGCTGATCTGAGGTCAGCACCTAGAGTTACAGGCCATGTTTTACCCACTATGATGGAAATCTCAGATCAGTTGACGCAGGAACATGCACGCATTAGGTAATGTTCTCTGCAGGGTATCCCCCTGTGGTTGAACATGAGGCTTTTTAAGCACAGCCTGCTAAAGTGAAGAGGCTAATCTCATTAAGGCTTGACCTAGCTGCTCCAGTGCCACGGCTTAATCACAGGACTACGCTACGCCTGAGTACCTGAACATCTGATTCACAGCTCTAGCCTCTCTCCAGAGAACAGCGGATTTGGCTATGAGTTTTGAGTTTCTACAGGTGACAATTAGGGTTACATAATGTTCCATTTATTAAGTTATTACTGTGATTTTTACATTTGCAATAGTGACACTGTAGAGGGCTACAATATGCATCTACAATGCATTGTTTTACTAAGCGTTGTAAGCCTTCAAACTAAGTTTTTCCACGTTTTGATAAATGAGGGCATTTACGATATGAATCAAATGTCCAAGCTTTTGCGTGGAAATAATGCTGACTAATTGTTTATTTACATTAATATTTTTAATGTGAGATATATCACAGTTATCTCAGTATTTCAATTTCACCCTTAATTGCGTTGTAACATAATGCTGATTACATCTATCAGAAAGAAGGTAGATAGAAAGAAGACTCATTAGTACGCGTCTAAAAAAATGCCATAAAAAATGCCACACTTAAAAAAGCATGATAGTCTTGACTGTGGCTGCTTTCAAATGTGTCTGGTCTATCTGGCTACTTAAGGGCACTAATCAAGTCAACAGGGAAGAGAAAACTGATCCCAAATCAGTCTAGAGAAGCTATACTCATCAATCTCTGCTCTGAGACACATCCCTGCTTCACGAGGCCATTACCAGGCATTTGCACTTGTATGTTAGTTGTAGGAATGTTGGAATGTTCTTAACCCAGCAGAGCTCTAGATAAATCTCCACTGGCCCTCATACTTTGATGTGTAAACACTTCAGACTAGAATAGCAACAGGAGAGCTGGGTGAACAAGCTAAGGGGGAAAAAAAATAGAAGACGGATCATTTATAATCTTCAGATCAGATATTTGAAAGATGAAAGTAATATCTTGCCTTGAAAAAGCATTTGCCTCCCAAATTGCAAGCCTCAATCCTCGCACACTTCTCACAAAATGCCAGATCAGTAAGTGACTTCAAACCCAATATTCGTATGTGGTTTTCCACAGTTGATATCTATAACAATGTGGCTGTCACTAGTGTCCAATCTGTTTAGTCACATGATTTACTTTGGTAAGTTTAGTACACATAACAGTATGTCAGTTCGATTTTTCGCATGCCGTTTGAAACTTTGGAGCCAGATAAAGCGTTAATGGGCAAGTCGCTCCTTGCACAGAGCATCGTCTATGCTTATTTGAAAGAAAAAAGGTCCAGAGACATGGAGGATATGGAGAGGGTGCAGAAGGAGGGGTTGGACAGGACAAATAGGCTGATCAAATACAAAGCCCTGCCAAGCCAAACACCTCTGGAGCTCCGGCTGAAGGCGCAGCAGGCCAAGCCGGGATCAGGCCGTCCTCCTTAGGGGGAGCGTGGGAGTGCAGCACACAGCCCTGCCTTTCTTCTAAAGAACTTGGACTCAGAGAGAGACGATAACAAGCCATAAACAACAACTAGCGTAAAATAAAGTGGCCCCTTATAGTCACACGTGAACACACCACACCATAGAACACAGTGTGAACACAGTGTGAACTGTGTGAAATTCTTTCTCTGCATTCAACCCATTCACCGAGTGAATCAGCGGGCAGCCAGGAACACAGTGCCCAGGATGCAGTGTGTGGGGAAGGACCCTTGCTTGAGGGAACTGTCATTAACAGTCCTGGGAATTAGAACCCATGGCCTTCTGATCTCAGGACAAATTCCAGCTGCCCCAAATAACTACAGAAACTGCATAGTAACAAGTAGCTCAATAGATATTAGTCCATTTTGTCATTATCTTATTCTTTCACCTTTTCTTAGGGAAAAAAATGTGGGCCTGTACAAGCCATTTGTATACCCTCAAAAAAATGAAGCTTCGGGTCAAAATGTGAAGTATGATTACGATTTGATTTTTTTGCCCAACCTTACACACAACACACGCTGACACAGAACTATATGCCAGTTGTATCTCTTAGACGCTCTTACAGGTCTTCATAAGGTGGAGAATGCACAGAGATTTCTAGGCCCTGGAGAAAAGAAGAGGAGGCCACTGTTTGACTCGGGTCCTGCTTTTTCAGTCACATTCTTTTCTGTGCTGGTCCCTTTCTCTCTCTTTCTCTCTCGCTCTGTCTCTGTACGCATCTGACTCCGTCTCCCTTGGGATAGGGGCTTTCAGTGCAAACAGGAAGGGGCTTTGTTAGGCTCGCTGTGGAGTGTTGACTGGGTGATGCTGTAACTGCTTTGGTATGCATCTCCATACACTGTTCAAAAATGTGGAGGAGAAACATGCAAAACAGAAACAGACTTTTAAATATGAACCACATGTGTGTGCGTCCAAACAAAACCTTCTCATTTTTCATTTCTACACCATTCCTTTGAATATGCTGATTTCTAATTACACTGTGTGAACATTTCAGCATAAATGAATGAACGGAAAGCGTTCACAATTAACTGGAGATGAACTTTCTGGCATCATTTTACACTTAAAACGTTCATTATATTTTTCCTTCTCCTGTAAAGTTACTATTTCAGGAGGTACAAGGTTTTGCTATGGCACACCCACACCCACACACACACACACACACACACACACACACACACACACACACTGCAGTGCTACCCTGTAGAACATTTCAAGGGTCAGCAAAAAAAAGCAATGGAAAAATCTATACTAGTGTCAGCTTTATGTCTGCACAGTGTCCTGCCATGAGCCGGTTCTTAATGTGATTGCGTCATTTGCATCACAGTGATAACGGTTTATCTGTGATGGAAATAACAAGAACGCTGGCGGCCTGGATTAAATGTGCTTTAAAGAACAAATTCTTTTCACAGGTTGTCTGTAGAGCAAAAAGAAAACATGATATTACTGTACTGTTACATGACAAAGGACACTTGGCTATTGTACGGCTGGTTTCGGTGGATACTTCTGGAGCATTAGGAGAATTCAGCATGAAATGACCTCTTCCAATAAAAATGACTCCTTACCAAAGGTGAAGGTGTTATTGAAAGATTTAAGCACTGTAACAAAACTACTAACCCTCTACTTTGAGTGTTATGAAAGGCGCTTATAAATAAAATGCAATATTACTGATACCACACTAACAAACACCTGCAACCTGAGTGCTATTTCAAGGGGAACAAATCATAGGAAACATTCCATTGTAGTCATGGGAACTTCTCAGGACAATAATAAGAGGAAGTTTTTGGAAGTATTATTTAAAAAAAAAAAACCTACAAAGGCAACTCCCAGCTTGAAGCAGCCAGCCAGGCAACATCTGAGCTAGCACGTAGGATCTGTGGTGCAGGGTTCCCCTGATGACTCACATGGTGTGTCAGCACAGTTGCATCAGTGTTTTATATTTTTCAGTCTGGTGAGGTCTGCGAGCTCTGTAATTTCCACTTCCAAAAAAGACGTCCCATTGTAATTACATTATGGTTTTTGCTCTAGCACGGAGCTAGAGGAGACTCCACAGGTGGTCCATATTGCGAAGAGTGGGCTTAGACCAAAAGCAAAGCAAAGGAATGAATTTTCTGCATGCACAGAGTGTAAACAAGCCCGATTTCTGGCAGAGCAATGTGCCAAAGTGATGGTTACTAATTAAGTCAGTAGTCAAAACTTGTTGTATCAGTTGGGTAGGACTGTCACAAAGGAACGTGAAGTCCTTTCATAAACTTGGGAGGAGTGAGTGGCCTGTCTCTTAAATACAAACAGAACAAAATGATTCATTCTTTTCCTTGTTTGTACCACTGTTTCCATGATATTCTGTACCCTTTTTTGTCCTTCTGCACACACACACACACACACACACACACACACACACACACACACACACACACACACACACTGGAGTTGTTAATGTCGCTTCTTAATTCTAATTTCTAGTCCCACACCCTCCTAAAAAAGTATTAAAACAGTCTGAAATTTCTGCACTCCTGAACTTCAGAAGCAGGTCTAACAAAACATATGGTACCAACCAATCAAGTGAAACAGAAACAGTCATTTTGCTTCATACGTTTTGCTAAAATCCCAACTGACCTAAAAAAAGGGCTGACGGCGATTTCGCGGTGTTTCAGTGGAGATGTTGTGTTCACTCGTCGTGTTGATTTTGGATCTGGTTCCTCTCTCTCCCACTGACCTTACGTAAGCTCTGCAAGTCCAAAACTAGATACTTGATCTCAGGCACTGTCTATTCCATGAAAGTGTCATGCAAGCTGCTCTTCCATGCTGTGTTTCTGGGTCAGTATCAACTATCAGTACCCTATCAGGAGGAGTAGAGGATGAACTCCTGCAAACACCTCACCACAGAGGAAGAAGCTATCTCAGTGGGTTAAAAGCCTTGAAATGCACTCACATGCTAAGAGGATGAACCTTCCTCGGTGGAGAAACAGGTTCTTGATCTGCGTGGCCTGTTTTTAACATTTCTAAATACTAATAGCTTTAAAGCATATAGTTTCATTTTGCTGCTTTACCTTGTGTGGATTTCAATCTGATTGTTTTAATATTCATTTGGATGCTTACATTGTTTTTTTCAGATGGCAAAGAACATTTACTTATTATAATTATTATATTCCTAACCCTACAACCCTTTCCATCTCCCAAACTCATTCCATACAGTGGCCTGGTAAGCTAGCAAAATGGGGATTATGTGACACGTCAGTTAGTGACACTGATTATGTTTGATGATGATGATTATGACAATGATTTCTAATACTATTATGGTGAAACACATATATAACAAGCTTTGAAAATCAGTATTTTACATTTAAAGGACAGTAATTTGAAGATTTTGATTTGATTCATCTCTTCTGCTGTAATAGAGAGCTCCCTAAATATATAATTCTATCCTATATAAGGCTTCTATTGCAAGAATTTTGTCGTTTAAATGGAATTTTGATATCCATTTAATATCCATGTGAAGGAGCCTGTGATGTTTTCACAAAACAAGACGAACCCTGAACCCTGAAAGTAGATTCCAATCAAGAAGAACAAAGGACAGACCAACAAGCTCACATTCTTATAAAAAAGAAGTTTGGGATGTTATGCCCTGGACAACCATTTTCAGTCTGCGGTTCCTTGGCTCTCCTGTGATTCATGGTACATTAAATCTAGCTTTAGGTTTTAATCCAAGCCTTCCGTCATCTGTAGCAGCAAGAGGACATCCTCTATGCAAAGGCTAGTTTCAATACTTTCAAACTGCCGTAGTTATCTCCAAGTCATGCCATGTATTGTGGCGGTCCAGATACGTCTCAGTACTGCAACATATTGACAATGTTTAATAAGAGGAACACTTTAGCGTTTTTCAGCCTAATTCTGTAATACGTGCTGCATCAGAGCTTTATGAGCAATTATCACTAACAATGATTTTATCACTTCAGTGTACTTGGTAAAAAGCATTAAAATCTGTTGAAACGTGCTAATAATAGAAGCCAGTGCTGGAATATTGCTTTAACTTCACTGTTTCAGGTCTTCAGGTCATGAGTTTAGGCTGCACACAAGCCAACACAACATGCTGATGAACTGTGATCAATAAAGTGAACTAGTGAAATCGAGGCAATAAAAGCTCTTTTATTTTCTTGATAGCATGACAGGACACATTTAGTGTGCACTGATTCATTCGAAGCAATGTAGTTGATAATGAGAAACAACTTAAAACGGGAAGAGAGATGTGCAGCCGCACTTTAAAAAACCTTTGCTCTAGAAAGCTTGAGGTAAAATTTTGCCTAAAAAAAGAATCAACAGGAGTTGTGCAAGAGACTCCCCTGTCAGCACTGTCACCATGGACCCCAGAACAGGCATTCAGACAGGCAGACACAAAAACACACAAACACACATTCCCTGGCCAACTGGAGGGAGACAACTGAAAGTGTACAAGCGCGGACAGCAAGAGCGGATAATTCAGCAGAGCTTATCACCAGTCAGGCCTCTACTCCATCCCAACATCACACCTTCATATCCTCATGTCTTTCAACAAGCTGGCATAGGCATGCTTTCCTGCACTGTGGCAGTGTGTTGTATAACCGCGAGACTGGTCATTCCTGCATGTGAAACTTCAGTGTTTTGGTGTGAATTGCTATCTATTTTCCATATTGTCTTTGATTTTAGCCACAAAAGAGTATCAAAGCTTTTTTATGACTTTATTTTACATCTCCAATGTTTGGACATTCTCACGAATGGAAGTTTCCACATTGGTATAGAGTGTTAGAATTTACTGTTTCCGCATAACCCATAAACACATGCCTATGGTTGCTACAGCCTTATTATCCCAACCCTACCATGTATTTTTTTTCCCGATTTACTGCGTAATTTATTTCACTGTTTTCTTAGTGACAGTAAACTACTCTCACTGAGGTTACCAGATAAATGAACAAGAACTAAACTGAACTAAACAACCCAAAGAACTAAAACACACTAAACTGTTAGGCGTAAACAAAGAAAACTGCCACTGCTATTACCCAGTAGTCATTATATACTAGATACTTTTTCTGCTTTATTTTTGCATCAATATTGTTCTAACTCAATCTGTGCATTACTTTCCACTTAACCTGTCCCGCCCACACTTTTTGTGGAGGAATGTGCTTTCATTTTGCTGTGTACTGTGGATATGCTTGAGTGACAAGAAACTTCTGCTTTCACCTAATTTGTCTTGAGATACACCCTATGCATTTAAGGTCTATAGCAGGAGAGTTCAACACTGCAGCAGGCCTACCATTCTGAAGTTCCAACCATGATCTACATCTCATCCAGCTTCTTTAGAAGCATCTAAAAGCTAGAGTCGCTGTGACGGTTCGGCCACTGTTTTTGTTTTGTTTTCTGGGACTCTTATTTTGATAGCCATGTCTGATTTTGAGTTTCCACCTGTTTTGTGTTTGGTATTCTGATTACGTTCTGTATTTAAGTTCTGTTGGTATGGACCTGTGCTATCAGTCCATCGCCTCATTTACCCTTGTTTTGATTACCTCGTTTATGTTCCTGTTCGAGAGCGGCCATAGAGCCAGGTTTTCTTTGTTCCTGTTTTCTCGTTCATGTTAATAAAGGGCCTGACTGCCATGGATGCCTCCCTGCCTTGTTCCTGTTGTCCCCGAGGTAAATCACGGAAGCAGGTTAACCCCTGCTTCGTGACAGTCGCTGTATGTTTAGAACTGGCGCTGTCCATAATGACAGAGATGCAGATTTCTGAGAACAGGGTGAGGTCATGGTTGCAACAGATAGAAAACGACCCTCTAAGAACGGACAGAGGAATCTATAGGTGATAGTGTAATTCGGTTTAGTGTTACAATTCACCAGGAACATCTGAATTTCGTTCGTAAAATTTCACATTTCGAGAAGATCATGACAGTTCTTCAGGTATGGAGTGTGGCAGCCCTTTTCTATTCATAAAAACCCTACACAGCCAAGTTTATGGGCAGTGTTTCAGCTATGCATTAGAAAATAATAAAAGGATTATAGTGTTATTTAGGTGTGCCATTAGTGAAGCTATGTGGATCAACCCTGCTTTTAGAGACAAACTGTACTTCTGTGTTACAACCCTAAACACACCTACCGCCAACGTTCAGAAGCTGTTCATAAACTAGATTAGCCAGATCAGCTGCGTTAAATCAATGTTGGAACGCTGCATAAAGACACACCCCTAGAAGCAATTCAGATATTAAAAAACATAGTTCTTGATGAAGAACTTGATGAAGAAGAAGAATTAAGCAAATAAGAAATATCAAATATTCTTGTCATAGCTGTTTAATTGTACATGGCAAATACACAAATGTATATTAAAAGTATGAGTGCAAAACCGATGCTGGTTTCAGTAAGGAAACAGCTTGGCTACGTTAAGAATAGCAACACGCCGAGGCCTTTGTCTTGCTTTCATTTCTCACACGCTTACTTTTATTCTTAGGTCTTTACTTCTTTTCCTTCTTTCACTTTCTTGAAACATGTCTCATTAATAATTACCCCCTTGTTACCCCTCCTGTAACCATGTCTCACCCTTGTTCTCTTGTTCTATTTTGCATGCAGCTGCATCTTGATTCAGCCAAAGCACCCCCACCCTGACCCCTCTGCACCTTCTCTCCAGGACCCGCACTCCTCTTTCCTCGTCTCGCTTTCTCTTTCTTCTCTTTGTCCCTATCTCTCCATCCCTCTTTTCCCGCTCCATCACCCATGCTGGCCTGGACTCGGTTTCCCTTTGCACACGGGCTCTCCCTTTTCAAAAACAACAGTGCGGGCAGCCAAGAAAGAAGGGAACAGATACAACACCCTACAATGGCTGTCTCTCTGGACTTTGCTTCATTGTGTGCTTTTGTAAGGAACGACATATGTTTGTTTGTACCTGTGCGTGCAAGTATGCAGGACCATAATCAGAGTAGCATTTGTTTGTATATTTGGCATGTGTGTGTACAGTATGCATGCTTTCTCACTTATTTTAGTATGAGGGTATTGGAACATATTCCTATGCAGATATCAGGCAACACACCATAACACACACACACACACACACACACACACACACACACACACACACACACACACACACATTCTCCCCAGGGCAAAAGAGTATGTAGTTTAAGGATAGATTGTGATATTGCTCAACATTCAGTGCCCCAGAGTCTTATAAGGTTCCCAGCTGTGTCGAGCTGGCCGGCTCCACTGAGCTCGAGAAGCCTGGAATGTTTGGAGTGCAAGCTCTCTGGAAAGCTCAAGTCACCAATAACAAACTTCACCAAGAGAAAGGAGACACAGAGGGGTGGCAGGACATGCAAAAAAGTCCATCAGGAGAGCGCTGCCTCGTCCAAGCAAGAAGGCTCTTACATTCAAGGGGGATCATTCAAAGTCTTTCAAAGTCTTCTGCTGAAAATGCTTTACAAATTGCTCACCTGCCACTCATTTACATTTCAGGTCACAGTGTCACCATAGCTAAAAATCAGATAACTTTTACCGCCAGCAAACCACAAACATTCAGTACTGCCATTGCCATTCCACTTGTAGAACCTAATACATGAAGTTTTGAGTGACACAACAAACCCTAAAGCTCAGAAAAGTATGAAAACCACCATAGCAGGGCAAAGCATAACGGACTAAGTGCAGAGAATGCTGTTTATTCAGCTGTTAAACAACCCAGCAAGGACACATGACGTAAGATATCCTAATAGCGCCCCTAGTGGACAATGTTCAGACTGCTAAACATGAGTGAGCAAATGAGTTGAGCCAGTTCCATAAGATGCTTTGAATAAAAAACAAAAACACACTACAGCCGAGGAGTGGGAAATATACAAGTATGCACTGTTATTGTGATAAATTATGGCATCTTTTTTACGAAGTATATATTGGTGATCAACCGCATGCATTAATTGCAAAGAGAATCCTGGTAAGGATTTAGGACACTGAAGTGCATGAATAAAATGAACTGTTATATGTTTTGACTAGTCGAAACAACTTTTGCATTCGCCATGTAATTATCTTTGATTAATATGAAAGGGCTAAACATAACATTCTATACTTGTATCCAGTTCCACACTGGTCCAAACAAGACCACTTTTAAGGGGTCCCACTGCCACTATGCTGGGAGCAGAACTCGGGCCGCGCTTCAGCTGAGCTCAACAGGCTCTCTGGACAGTGGGAAGCTGTTCAGCTGTGTCAGATGACACACCCACAGCTGCCGAGCTGGACCAGACAGTTGCAACAGTTACAGAATAAATCTATGCCTTTAGCATGTTGCCGTAGAAGTTTTAAAGCAACTTGGTGGAAGATCGCTTCACTTTAAATGAGAGTTGTCACTCATAGTTGACCCGCTTTTCATAAGTAGAGAAACACAGCCTGTCCAGGCACCTCCCGACCCTCCGTCACGTCTCTAAAGACTATACACGTCTGAAATGTACGTTTTCGGCTACACAAGCGCCTCTGCCTTATGCACATTATGCAACCGGACCCACGTGTAAACTCGAGGAACAGAGGAGGCGAAAACAGAGAGCTAAATGTGGAGAAAAAGTTAGACGGACCTAAACTTACCTGTTGTCTCTTTCTGGGTCTCTCTTCTGGGAGGAATCCTTGTACTTTTGGAGCCTTTTTCTGTCCTGTCACTCTCCTCTGGAAGAAAACGAGCCACTTTGGTCGTCCATACAGATCAACTAACTTTACTCTCGGAGGTGGAGCTGGCAGGATCACCAGCAAGAGCCCTGAAGATCCACCACACGGCTGTCTGGGAGGCTGGCTGGAAAGAGAAGACGCTCGGAGGAATGCAATAACTGAGACTAGAGAGAGAGACAGAGAGAGAGAGAGAGAGAGAGAGAGAGAGAGAGAGAGAGAGAGAGAGAGAGAGAGAGAGAGAG
>JBBPCW010000039.1:7644619-7656915 GCA_037974425.1 Phenacogrammus interruptus | reverse complement strand
GAACGTAGGGGAAACATTACAGAATGGTGTAAATGTGTAGAGAACATGCCAGAGCAGCATGAATGTGAGGAGAACTTGATAGAACAGTGTAATTGTGGGGAGAATATTCTAGAATAGTATACATGTTGGGAGAATATAGTAGAACAGTATGAATGGGGAAGTATATCGTAGAACAGTGTCTTAGTTTTTTTTTTTTTTTCTTTAAAAGATATTTGAGTTGAGTTTTATTTTTGCCAAAATCCTGCCATATAAATAATGGATAACTTTTTTAGAACAATTAGAGAAAATATTAATGTTCTCAAGTATAGGAATGGCAGACTACCAATCCAGTTCATATTGAGTTGTTTGTGGTCTTACGTCTTGTGTATGTTCCTCTTACTAGGTGAGGAGCTCCAGCTGTACCTTGAACTTCTCCTAGAAAGATGGAGCCCAGTGCAGACAGTACGGGGGCTGCTAGCAATGGGGGTCCGAACACACTGCTCTCAAGAATGGCCCTTAATGACAACAAGGCTGGTATGGAGGGCCTCGACAGGGACAAAATCAACAAGATCATCCTTGAGGCATCCAAGGTTTGCTAAAAGATTTAGTCTGGTCAACCCTTCTCAAAAAGAACTGCAGAAGGAAACTACAGTTTAAGTTTAATGTGTAATGGTTCTCTAATAACCTAATAATTACCTTCCTCTGTGTACTATCCTTCTTATATTATAATATAAATATGGTACCTTATGATAACCTACAATTGTCCCAATTTACTTAAGAGTGATGTAGAAATTCCTGTATAATTATTATACTCCTTTAGTCTAATAGTCATCTATCCTGAGGGATAAGTCGTGTACGTAGCACACCTGTTTCAGCTCTGAACCTGTGGTGTATGCAGGGTATCAGAAGCATTTTTAACATTTATAATAATTAGTGAACTAATCTGTAAGTTTTCTGTCATGGTTCTTTGCAAAAATAAGGGACAAAGTGCATTCCGTATCAGTTCAATAGGGAACACGTCTTTTATCTTTCAAATATGGAACAATTCCGTATTTCACAAAATGGTTGGCAACCCTTTTTATGGTTACGTGATGGAAAAGTGAGTGTCTAATATAATGGCTTTGGCACACATGAGTGTATTGGCACAGTTTTTCTAATCAACTGTTAATCAATTAACTAATAATCAAGTCCTTCAGTTGAATCAGGTGTGTTGGAGGAAAACACAAAACCGTTGTCTGATAAACCTTTTAGGTCATACCCTGGCTATACCCTGAAGAGAACCTGGTTTATGTTTTTTTGACAGTATATCAGTTATTGTACATGCTTTTAACAGGTGAAAGTGCCTTGCGCCATTGGAGATGATGAGGAAACATCAGATCCTATACCACAGTAGACTTCACTGTTAGACTTGACAACAATAAAAAACATTGCAAATATTAAAGAAATCTAAATATTCATAGATATAGTATAGTCTTAATCGAAAGATGATGCTTTATTGTACTTTGCACCTGGTCTATGAAGATCTTGCATCTGCATTGCAGGGCTCCAGGTTCTATGAAAATGAGCTAAAAAAGGAGCAGCAGGTGAACCAGCGCATTGAAAAGGTGCTGCGGCACAAAGCTAAAATTACTGAAGAGCAGATACAGAAAGCACAAACAGAGGTATGTAACTCTTCATTCTGTGTTCCACTTTTAAGAACGTTTTCTCAATATTAGTTACATTTTAAAGCTTAGTTTTTAATTTGATTATTCCATTGTAGCTTAAGTCTTACCGTAGATTTGAATATCCTTCCTATAGGTAGAGAAGCTGAGGGAGGAGCTGGAAAGACGCCGCGAGCTGAGTCGGGTGATAGTGCATGTGGACATGGATGCCTTTTATGCGGCAGTGGAGATGAGAGACTGTCCAGAACTGAAGGACAAACCCATGGCTGTGGGATCCAATAGTATGCTAGTGAGGATGCTCATCTGATTAGGTCCTATTGGGTCTTTTTCTTCTGGGACACAAGTACCTTTGTTTTAATGACTTTGGATGTCGTTTCTAATCTGTAAAAGTATCATGTAAACACTGTAGAGCAGGGCTTCCAAACCTTCTACAAGTACCACCAAGGTTTCCACAGTGTTAACCATCTTGATTGTTTATAATGCAAACAAACAAACAAAAAAAATACATATCTATCAGTGTAACCAATTTAGCTCATAACAGAAGGTTGGAGCAAGTATTTGTAATTAAAAGAATAAACAACAACAAAAACCTGAGTCCAGACCTGAAAATACCTACTCGGTCCACTAGATGGCAGCAGCCCACAAGTTAAAAAGGAAAACATTTAAAGGAAACTGTGCAATAACAACAGATTTCTTTCATAATCAATATCACTAACTTTGCCAGCTCATCATTACTACTGCAATAACCTTTTGTAACAAAGCATCAGTGACTGAATAAATGCTCAGATTACAGTTTGGTCCAACATTTATCCAAAATATTTCATTACACTTTTTCATTTTTTTAGTCTACTTCCAATTACCATGCTAGGAGGTATGGTGTTCGTGCTGCTATGCCAGGCTTCATTGCGAAGAAACTCTGCCCGAATTTGGTCATTGTTCCACTCAACTTTGCCAAATACACAGCAGTGAGCGAACAGGTAAAGGTCCAGCTATTCCTGTCCACCCATGTATTGAATCAGTTTCATGTTCTTCCTAGTTTAAACAATACTGTGAATTCCAGCAAATTAATATTTGTGTTTTTGTCTTGAAGGTGCGAGAGATATTTGCAGATTATGATCCTCACTTTCTGCCGATGAGTTTAGATGAAGCTTATCTGGACATCACTGATCATCTGGAGCAGAGGAAACATTGGCCTGAGTCCATGAGGACGTATCACGTCGGTGAGCTGATGCCTGGAGCAGGTACTGTGTAATGACTGCAGCTAGTGCAGTGGAAATACATGCACATCACAAACTAAAATACTGAATTAAAGTAATGTCACAGTAAATTACAGCTTAAAGTTACTAGTATATGATGATATGTGAGAAAAATATTTGGAAATGAACTGAATTACATGACTTTTCTTCCTTATTTCTATTATAGACACAGATAAAAACTGTACCGAAGATGGAGCCGAGACAGATACCTTATCCCCTGTCCTGTTTGAGGACAGCCCAAGCGCTTCCCCTACTGTCCCCTATCCTGATGGGAAGGTGGAGGTGTTTGGGACAAGTCCTGAAGAGGCTGTGAGAGAGATGCGTTTCCGTATTGAGCAGAAAACCACATTGACTGCAAGCGCAGGTCAGGATTTAATTCTTTTTTATTTATTAATAATTGTCTCCAACAACATTATAAAACATTTATGATGGATGTGTTTAGTTATTTAGTTCACCTTTGCTGTAGGTATTGCCCCAAACATGATGCTTGCGAAAGTGTGCAGTGACAAGAACAAGCCCAATGGACAGTACAGAATCCTCCCAGAGAGACAGGCTGTGATGGATTTCATCCAGAATCTGCCTGTTCGGAAGGTTAGTGGCCGTCTAAGAGCAACAGACACACGAGATGAACAGTGTCAAAGTAGCGTGTTAATTCTAAGCACTTTTGTATTGCAGGTGCCTGGGATTGGGAAAGTGACTGAGAAGATGCTTTCTGCCCTGGATATTATCACTTGTGCCCAATTTGGACAGCAGATGCCAATTCTCTCATTGCTCTTCTCTGAAACCTCCTGGCACCATTTTCTCCAAATTTCACTCGGGCTCGGCTCTACACGCATAGAGAGGTGTGAAGCACTAGCTAGCTGTTCCACCCTTGTGTCAAAATAATTAAAATAATTACTAATGAGAGGTTATGGATTATTCTGTTTTAACCACCTTTGCCTTAAACAATCTTTGTCAGCAAAATGCTTTAATGAAAGGTAAGCATTCTTCATGAGGTTCTGATATAATAGTTTATATAATAATTTTCGGTGTTGTTTTACCTGTAGAGACTCTGAGAGGAAAAGCATGAGCACAGAAAGGTAATTTGCTCCCTCACACACATTATAGTCAATGGGCCATCTCACACGTTCCACCTTATTTTTATTTCTTTTGTTTATCTCAGTGACCAGCTTTTGTTCCGTTCCTCACATTTCCTTATTTAAACATTGTCTGAAACATTACCCCTAAAAAGGACATTAAAAGCACATTAACAGCAGCAGGTGTTGGAGCAACTGCTTTAAAGGGTCAAATTTGTAGACATTTGATGGGAACATGTGAAAACATAAAGAAAATGTATGAGTCCAAGATCTGTGATGGCTGCTTCTTAGCCCAGCAATTTAATATTGAATGGGCCCTATTCATCTTTTCTGTCAGGACGTTTGGTGAGATGAGTGACACAGAGGAGCAGTACTCTTTGTGCCGGGAGCTCTGTCATGACTTAGCAGAGGACCTGCAGAAGGAGGGGCTGAAGGTACAGCTTAAGAATAAAGAAAGCAGAACTTAAGGGATATTGAGCATTGAGTTAAAAGTTTGGACACACCTTCATTCCATTTTTTCCCTTTGTTTTTATTACTCTCCACATTTTAGATTAATATTGAAAACAAAATGATGAAGGAACACATTGAATTATGCCGTTAAAACAAACTAGACAATGTTCTGTAAGAAGGTAATGAGGGACTGTTGTTTCTTTTTACTTTGTTAAGTAGTTCTTGCCATAATGTGCAGTAGAATCGTAGTGGAATAGGATCACTAACTGTGGATCAACCCGACAATCACAACTGATGATCCCAAACACGTTAAGAAGGCAAGAAATTCCACTAATGAACTCTAGAGGAAGAACTCCTGTTAATTAAACACCATTCCAGGTCCATTCCTCATGAATCTGATTGAAAAAATTCCAATAGTGTGCAAAGCCGTCATCAGAGGAACAGGTGATGTTTTCAGTATTAATCTACAATATAGCCAATTATAAAAACAAAGGAAATCAGTAAATGAGCAGGTGTGTCCAAACTTTTGACTGGTAGTGTTGTTGAAAGGTTTTTTCCTGCTTGGGCTTCATTATTGTAATTGTAAAAATTGTAAGAGTGTACAATGGTTATAGTATAGCTGCTGGTGTTTGTATCAACTTTGGTGATGAGCCTCGCCTGCACAGACACAGAACTGACACATTGTTATAATACAATTTCACATGCAGGGCAAAACTGTCACCTTAAAAGTGAAGAATGTGAACTTTGAGGTGAAGACCAGAGCGTTCACGCTGCAGTGTGCTGTCTGCACAGAAGAGGAGATTTTCGCTGCGGCTAAGGACCTCCTGAAGGCTGAGATTGACAATGCCAGCCCTCAGCCACTGCGGCTCAGACTAATGGGTATGCATATTTTCTTCACTGACATCTCTTTTATTATTACTATGTTGATGTTTGGTAAGCCCACTAAGAATACATTAAATCCTTCCTGTGCATAAAGACCTTAGCTCGGACGTCTTTGTTTTGTAATTTACTTTTTTTATTTACTCGAGATACATAATTCTTGATTTTTCACACCTCATGTAATTCCATCAGATTTACCACTGCGGTCTTGTGCTGGCAGGATTAAATTTCTCCTGTCATTAGGCTCAGTGATAACTCTAGTGATCAGCTTTAATGAGATGATAATTAGAACAGTCGTTAAAGACTTTTTTTCTGCATCAGTAGACAACCCTGATAACTCTGTTACTATCACTGTGATCAAATCCTTTTGAAAGTGCTAATAGCTACATTTACTTTTCTTTTTGTATTCATGTTCCTAAATCATCTCTTGCAGTTGTTGGTAGGTTTTTGATTACATTTTTAATTATAATGGTCATAATGCTATAAGGCAGAGGTTTAAATGCAGGGGAATATCACTACCACTCAGTAGAACTAATGAAGCTTCTTAGATTGAAGTATCTTCAGGATTTAATCACTAGTGTAGTTTCCTTGCCATATACTATTGCAGCTACTATCTGTCTTTCTGTCACTGAGTTGATGATATGACCTAAAATAAAGTATTAAATATATTTTTCAGGTGTTCGGGTCTCAGGGTTTATCAGTACTGATGACAAACAGCCACAGCAGAAGAGCATAGTGGGTTTTCTGAAGATAGCATCAGATTCCAGCTGTTCAGCACCACCATCCAAACCTGAAATTGGCAGTGTGTCAGAATGTAGTGTTTCTTCTCTGAAGCAACAGTGTGCTGTGACCAAAGGTCCCTCGGTTGACAGAGAAACACCCAGGCCCATCAGCAAGTGGGGTAACGAACAGGAAGGCACCAGGGGAGCTCAGCAACAGACCTTTTTCCAAAGAGCCCTATCAAAGAGGTTGCAACAGCAGTCTTCAAACAGGCCAGGGACAGACACAGACTCCTCAGTCGCATGTTCAGAAACTAACCATAACCCGGTATACAACTCTGACACAAACTCGCCCTCAACAAGTACGGCATCGTGTACAACTGAATGCATAAACACACAGTTATTAGGAAAAACACAATCTTCAAATATGCTTCAGTGCTTTACCTGCCCTGTGTGCTTTAATGAAATGGAAAATACAGACCTTGTAGTGTTTAATCAACATATAGACAAGTGCCTTATGGGCAGTGCAGTGGACGAAGGGAGCGCATCTGTGGATTTAGACGAAGTTGTAAGTAAAGAAGAGAAACAAATGGACAAGCAAGATCAAGTGGACAAAGCTCAGCCATTGTCTTATCATGCCAAAGCTTCAGGTTCAAGCACAGAAGGGAATACGTCTCTGGGAACTTTGATCAAGGGTCGGTTACAAAAAACAGATGAAGGGCAGTATACCAGCTCCTCAAGTGCAGTGGCAGCACAGTTAGGAGAAAGTTCTGATTTTAAAACACCGTTTTTTAAACGCTTTACAAACATGAATGAAAGCCGTTCACTCGTGCCTGATGAAACCGCCTCCATGAATGATTCCGGATCGATAGCCACACAACAGACTTCTCATTCTGAAGAGGTTATAATGAAGGCAGTGGATATGAAAGTCTCCACTTTGACATGTCCAGTCTGCAACCAGGCTCAGGATACAGATGACCTCACTCTCTTCAACCGTCATGTTGACATGTGCCTCAACCAAGAAGTGTTGCTGGAGTTCAGAGAAGTCGTCCCTCCGTGTGGTCGGTCAAATGCAGGATTGATGGGAAAGAACAAAGGTAAGTGTTTTTGCGGAACTTGGTTGTTTCTTTAAAGGAACAGTGCATTTTATTTTTATCCTAATCCTTGCCAGCTGCTACTTGGAATGGTTTCAGTAATTTTGCATTCTCGATTTTGCATTATTCAACTCCATGCAAAAGTTTGGAAGCTTCTGTTCATGTATAATTCATTAATTAAATGAAAATATACATCCCCTGCAGAGAACAGACTTAGGTTCATTGTAAAGCATAATTACTGTTTATTTGGAATTTAATTAGCAAAAAGATGACACGAAGTATGACACAGTTTATGTTTCATCATTTAATTTCTTCTAGTGAATAGAAATGGTCTATTATAATTTGTATAATAAAATTGCTAATGTAAATTTCTTCCCTGTAGAGTATGTGTTATTTTACTTAGAAAACCAGGCAGTTTGACCAAAGGTGTTTAAATGTTTGCGTAAGACTGTACATGTTTTAATGTAATTCAATCACTTCCCCTTGACTGAGTGACAGAATCATTTTTTGGGGCACCAAACATTGCAACATAGATACAACAGACAGAGATTAGGCTGAACAATAATGGGGTGCTTTTTAACTTACTGTTGCTCTTATATTACTGTCTGTTATTAATCCATGACTATTTCTTGCTGTAACTGGATGTTTTGTGGCATTTTGCAGATCATGAGAGACCTTCTAATGCAAGAGGAAAAAGCAAAAGGTCAGACTGTTTTAATGAAGGCGTGTGTGAGCTCTGTAGTTAGATACACTATATGGACAAAAGTATTGGATCATACTTTTTCCAGGGTTTGGTTTAGACCTTAATCTTGGTTTAGATCTTAATACTTCAGCAGACCAAGACATTTGGGACATGTTTCCGACTTTGTGGACACAGTTTGGGGAAGAATCTTTTCTATTCCAGCATGACTGTGTCCCAGTGCACAAAGCAAACTCCATGGTTGGGATGAGTTCTGTGTGGAAAAACTTGACTGGCTCTCACAGAATCCTGACCTCAACCCCACCCAACACCTTTGGGGTGCACTGGAATAGAGATTGTGACCCACACCTTTTCATCCAACATCAGTGTCTGACTTCATGAATGCTTTACAGAATGAATGGGCACAAATTACCAAAGAAACTCCAAAAACTTGTGGAAAGTCTTCCAAGATGCATGACAGCTGTTATAGCTGCAAAGGGCAGACCAAATTAATATTCTGATGAACTAATGATATGATTGGAAGAGTGGAAGCTGTTATAGGTGGGGCTCCATATTAAAGTCTATGTTTTGGAATACCGTATAATTAAAGTTCCTGTTCTTGCAATGCTTAGGTGTCCCAATACTTTTGTCCATATACAGTAGATAGCCCTTTTCAGTACAAGCATGTTTGATTGCTTTTGCTGAACACTTACACTGAACACTTTGTATTTACAAAGCTATACAACTAAGCTGTATGCATCTCTGTTCCTGTTTACCTACAGGCGAGGCTCATCACCAAATCCTCCTTCAAAGAAAACCAAAGCCCTTAGCACAAGACACACCATTGACAAATTCTTCAAGGGAAACCAGAAGTTCTAACAGAATTAATCTAAAACTACTCCAGTCTGGACAAGTCACAGCAGCACAGCTGTCAATGAAGTAATGTCTATTAGAAAGAGGCTAAATATGTTTTGTTGTCACTCTGAATTATTTTAGTATGTGTTTGAAATGGATATGTCAAGTGAAAATGTGGATAAGTCATGTAAAAAAAAAAAGAGGCAAATGAAAATGTGGCAAAATTGCACTGGATACTATAGAAATAGTACTGAGATTTTTTTCTTAACCATTTTCTTTTTATGCTGGAAGAACGCAATAATGCTTCCCTATAATATTATGTTGCTGAAGGTATAGAGACATAAAGCACTTTACAGACCATATCCAATATCATCTAAGCCCTAATGAGAAACTATTCCATTTATTTGTGTTCACAGACCAGTAGCCTGGTAAAAGACATGCTGAATCTTGTGAGCCTTTATTTTGTCTTGTTTCAGTGATTCCATCTGGCATTCCCTCAGTAACACACAGTTTCTCCAGTCATTTTTAGCTTCTTCTGTCAGCCTATTCTGGTAAGTGCCACAAACAAAGGTGCCATCTTATCTATAGCTCTAAACTAAGAGGCATGGCCACACTTAAACGTAAAAGCTGTTTGCTTTGAAGGCATTTCTCAGTGCAGTCTTTTACTTCTTCTCCTGACTGCATTCCAGAAATCGGTTTAGCAGTTTGTTCTAAATGGATGAAATCTTATTCAAAGTGAATTTTACTGAGTGCCCACAAGTGGCATTTTACGTACAAGTGGTGTGATACTGGGACACTGTATTATATTTATGCCATTTCGATTGGTGTAGCAGTTGCTGTATCATGGCAGAAAGAGTGGAGCCACTGAAAATTAATTCATGGTCTGGTCCTAAGTTATGTGAAATGAGCTGTTTTATTATTAAAGAGTTGTATTTATAATTTATCATATGAAAATTAAATCATCCTATTTTATAAGGCCTATTTTTGTACTGCTTAGTGTTTGAAGTTCGTATTTGCTAAGTGCTTTTGTTGAATTTCTTAGTGAAAATAAGTTCATTTCCTCTACAGAAGATACACATCTGCACATTATAATGTGGAGTTGCCCTTTAGTCTCTGAAATTAACATAAAGGAGAACACAAGGTGCGCTAAAATGATCCACATTTGAGTTTGTGATGTAACTTATTTTCACTCAGAAAATTTACTGAATTTTGAGCAAGGGTTGCAATCAAGCATGTATAATGGGTGATGTAGTCGGTATCATCTCACATGTCTTCTATTTATTTGTTTCTGTGCATCCAAAATTCCCTCATTGCCCAATTACCGTCCTTTTCCCGAGTCTGTAGCGTAACTCGGCTTGTCTTGTCAGTATGCTGAGTCAAAAGAGGTCTCCAGAGTCTTACAGCACAATCTGCACACGAAGAAATTTCATCATATGTACTTTGGGTGAGAGCAAATTTCCTTAGGGTGTAGGCTTCCAAAGCAAACAAACGTAGCCACTTCTATGAGCTTTGTCTCTGTCAAAGCAAAAAGCTTCACCAGAACATAAAGCATGATGGAGGAGAGAGTTTTGGCTCTAAAAGAAAGAATCATGAAACATCCCATGATGAAAAAGGAAAACCTGAACCCTAAAACATGGATTAAATCAGAGCACGTCCAAGGCTTCACAGATTTCATTCTCCAGAAAGAACCGGAGGCAGACAACAGTTTTGATGATGAGGAGATGTGTAAGTACATAGCCTACTGCTGTTTAGTAACTTTAATAATAAAAAAAAAAAGGTTCACGAAAATTATTCACGTACATCTTGTCGTAAGAAATGTTACTATTTTCAATTACAGTAATTCCCTGCTATTTGCGGGGGCTACGTTCTAAGAACACGCGTATAATGAAAAACCACATTGTTGTTTTTTTTTTTAAAAAAAGCCTATTTTTATAGTATAAACCCTAAAAATGCCCAAATATGATCCCAAAACATTTTCATTTCATTTGAAACTCCTTAATACATTACCCTTAATGGAAATATTAAGGTAAGCCCATACAGACCCCCATATAAACAGGTAAATACAGTAATAAATTAGTGTAATTTTTAGCAATAAAAATAGTCAAATGTAGGGGTAGTAACCAATAATTTTTACCCTTTTCACCTGCTGCGTATCTTATTTTAGAGAGCTCGTTAAAGCAGACATTTAAATTAAATTTACAGTACAGCAATAGAATTACTGGAGTTTTAAAAAACGGAAATCAAGAGAAACATTTAAGCTGAGTTAGGGGCGGACTGGCAATTTGTGCTTCTGTAAAAAAAAGACTGACGGCTGTCAGCCTGTCTTTCTAGGCAGAGACGCAAACTTTATAAACAATAAGTAGATTTAAATCACAAATATGGAATTCTCTCAAACGCTGAAGTAGAAATGCAAAAAATAGATTAAAAAAACTAAAAAAAGAGCACAGTCTGAATGGAACAGTCCGGAAGGCGCCTGGATGTGACCACGCCACCCCCTACACTGATGTATATTTAGCACTTGGATTGCTATTTATTAAGGATGCACCAAAAATTTTGGCCCAAAAAATGTATTTTTGGTTTCTGCCTAAAGCTGTTTGTCACGCGCGCAATGCCGAAATTTCTAGAGGGGATGCATCCACAAAGACTTTCTCAACGTCGGGATTAATTTATCTTATCAAAATCAAAACATCCTGATCGCCATGCAGAGTATAAAGTAGAGAAGAGGCAAGACCCTTCAAGCACACCCACTCCGTCTGTGTTTCTGAAAAGGCCAGAAAGATTTCCAGTGATTCCAGTTAAAATATGGGCTGCCAGTCTCTGTTTTAATACACTATTTTGTTAAAGACCTTCAGAGAATGTTGTTACATCTTTCAGCAGTTTTTAAAGCACTTGTTCTGAATGCACTGTGTTCATGCACTTCGTTCAGAATATTAAAATGCACTTGAATTCACTGTTTTTATGAGAGAAGATATTTAATTGTATAATATTTCAGCTATCTTACTTTTAGACTATTCATGAGTGGGGCCAAGTAAAATACTTTATTTCAAATTTTATTTTATATTGTGCATTGTTTGAATGCTAAATAAATATTTTCATAGTTTTGTCACAGATTTATTCTTTTAATAATTTAGTAATAATTTCTTTATGTGTTTTGGTTTCAGTTTTTGGCCAAGTGTTTCCTCATTTTTGGTTTTCGGTTTCGGACAAAAAAAAACATTTCGGTGCATCCCTATTATTTATGTAAAATTTGTACGTTTTTCTTAATAATTTAGAAGGAAAATGCATAAACAAATTGCCACAAAAAAAGCAAACAAAAAAAAGGTGGCGAATATTTGCAGGTTCCGCATTTATGTGGAGATTTTTCTTCGTAAAACTATGAGTTTGGTTCTCATAAAAAATCCACACTTGTCTGGATCCGCGGGTCCTGATCCGCGTAAAACTTTTGAATGTATTTATCTATATTGAGATCAGCCCCAACACGAACCCACTGACGGATGGAATATATTAGGCAACAAATGAACCTTGCTTCTTGAAGTGCATGTGTTGGAAACCTATATAATATTAGGCAGGTGGGTTTAATGTTATGACTGAATGCTGTGTGTGTAATGAGGATTTGGTGTGTTTTGTTTCTGGGTGAAAACCTCTCCG
>JBBPCW010000039.1:7577911-7592419 GCA_037974425.1 Phenacogrammus interruptus | reverse complement strand
CCTTTTTTAATATATAATGAACATAAATTGAATTTTAGTGTATGTATCAGCTTAACAGATATGTACTTCGTTGCAATTCAGTTCAATACACCATTTAAATACTTCCGGAATAGCCTTACAAAGAAAAAATACTCTCTTTGAAGGTAATAACTCATGCGTGTCGTGACTCCCTTCGCTCTAGCTTTGCTGCGAGGGAGGTGGGTGGCTGTCATCCGACATTGTTAATCCCCCACGGATTTTCCCTCTTTCCACTCAGGTGGGGAAGCACGATGAGGCCTGGATGATCCTCAAGCAGATCCACGACACAAATATGCGAGCGCGTGGACAACCTGAAAAAGTCTTCACTGTGAGTCCGTTATCACCCTTGCTGTGATAAATGAAGTCCATCATCCTTTTCTCGCTAAATTAAGCAGTTTATCCCAGCAGTGTGGTCTGAATGCTCCCTAGATATTTGGCCTTTAGGCACAATTTGGCATCATTTACAAATACACAGAGTAAGGATCATGTAGAGAGAGATGACAGGCTGCATCAACACCAGCTGTGTTATTAAGCTTTACTCACTTTACATTACTTGGAGATTTCTCACAGTGCCTCGGGCTTTGCATAGACCTATTTCACAAAAAATATTGCATTTTAGTAATTCACGCTTCATTGCTTTGTAATAGGTTTTGTTGTTGTAGGCTATTGCTATACATACTGGAGACGCTGTTGGTGTAATTGGATGGCTTTTGGGGATAATGAGTAAAACCTTCTGTAGAAGATAAAACTAAATATAAGGGTTTTTGGCTTTTCATTTTTTTTCTGCTCACAGGTAAATAGAATTAAGATCCCGAAGCAGATCGACGAGTTTGTGGAGATGCACCCAGAGTCCGGTAACACTGTGTCCAAAATTGTATTCCGAGTGAAGACTGAACTTCAAGGGGTGAGAATTTGTTTCTTACTCATTTTCAGTTTTTTGAAGTGTGTTTTGTCAGAATTGAAAATGGACTTAACCACACTGATCAATTATTTTCTCCCCAGATCTGGTCGACTCTAATGAGGTGTTTCATTTATCCAGTAAAAGATAACTCTGTAAAGCTGGCCATTGTGTGGTTCACGCTGTCGTTTGGGTATGCCTTTTCTTGTCTGTTAGATGCTGTCATAAAAATTGGTGCAAATTTCATTCATTCAGTTTCCCCACTGTCTTAAATGTACTAAACCAAAAACATGTTTGGTCATTGAGCTTAGCTTCTATGTTTTTACACTGTAGCTCAAGGCTAATGAAGCTAACTAGTAAAAACAGTGTTTTACTCACCCTCAAGCCTTATAGCAGTTGCATGCCTAACCCATTGCACGCTTAACTCAAACCATGTCAACTTATTGAGTAGTCTCAAGTATTCCTGTGTGGATTCTGACACAGTATGATAAACTGTTATAAAAACTGACAAACAGGATTGATGCTACTACTGTAATCTTGCAGGTACTATGGCTTGTCCGTGTGGTTCCCTGATGTCATCAAGCACCTCCAGGCTGATGAGTACGCTTCTAAAGTGCAGCGGCACAACAATGAGCTAACTGAGGATTTTACATTCAACTTCACATTAGAAAATCAGATACACACCAACGGCGTATTCATCAATGACAGGTATTCAGAAAAGATCAACACGTGATGTACTGAGACTGAAAAATTGCAATTATTTAAACTGCAAAGATGCTTATGAAGTTACATGTCAGAGAGCACGATTGTGCTATTTCTTGTTAAAATTCCCAAATATGTCTAAGGGCTTGTTGTTTTGACTTTTGCAGATTCATAAGTATGAAATTCAAGTCGGTCACGTTCATCAACACCACTTTTCAAAACTGCTTCTTTGAAGACGTGACCTCAGTGGGCTCCTTCTTTCGAAACTGCAATTTTCTCGATGCGTTCTTCTACAACACAGGTCAAATGCACTGTACATTTTTACATTTGGACACAGATCCTTAAAACAGCCACTCATTAGTCAGTAATATGTCAGTTTTGAAACGGTTTCAGCAGTTGCCGCAGTTTTCTCACTGAAAAGTAACAGTGACATTTTGAGTATCATTCACTATTAATAAATGAGATGTCTTTATACCTTCAAACTGAGTTCAGTCAGTCAAGTTGTTACTGCTTTTTCTTGTACAGATATTGATGACTCCAAACTGATCAATACTAAACTCATAAACAGCACCTTCCATCACAACAAAACGGGCTGTCAGATGACGTTTGATGATGACTACAGCGCCTACTGGGTGTACTTCGTCAATTTCCTGGGAACATTGGCTGTGCTACCAGGGAACATAGTGTCTGCCCTCCTCATGGATAAAATAGGGCGCTTGTCTATGCTTGGTAAGATAAATACCATGTTGTATTGTGTTGTATCCATTTTGTGTATTTATGATATGACGAAACAATAATTATAACATCCACACAAGGCTAATAAAGGACCATTGGCACTCACTGCCAGTGTCTGTGGAGGTTCAGACTCAAGTTTTAAATCCGAGTATGTTACAGTTACAAGAGGTAGCATTGAAATTAGGAACTAAGTTGACTTTGTAGGACAGCAGTAAGATATCCTTCCATCTTCTTAGCTGCTCATAGGTTGTTTTGTGTGTTTTCTCAGGGTTCTCCATGATCTTGTCTGGAATCAGCTGTTTCTTCCTGTGGTTCGGCACTAGTGAAGCCATGATGATCGGGATGCTGTGTCTTTACAATGGCTTGAGTATCTCTGCCTGGAACTCATTAGACGTGGTCACAACAGAGCTTTATCCTACAGACAGAAGGTCTATACCCAATACATGTGCAAAAACACTTTGTCTAACACGTGTGGTATTAACTCCTAGGCAGCACATGTCCTGAACTGAGCCTGTCACTGACAATCAGATTTATTTTATGTGTGTTATCTGTGCCTGTCCTGATTAAATTTGCATGTATGTGTGCTACCTGCATCAGGTGGCTGCTGTACTCAACAAGCACTCCGTCAAAGCATCTAATCTTGATCATATGAAACTGATGGATAGAAACCTCTAAACTGACTGCACTTGATTTTCTTTCAGAAACAACTATTATTCATAATCATATCTGTAGATGATTCATAATCATTCATATTTTAGAATTTTGTTTCTATTTTTATTCTATGCTTATTTGATTATATTTTAAACTCGTTTACTTGTTTCTAGTATTGTCAAATGGGTGTGTGTTAAAAGTAAAGAAAGTATGATGTGTGTGAGTTTTAGAGAATAACCTAGTAGTTACTGTGGTACTGAATAGTGAGACCTCTTGGTTATGGATTATTTTTTAAATAACTAACCCAGCATTTGAGTGATAGGTCAGTTTCTAAATTTAGACCATCACTGTGGGTTTTTATTTTCAGAACGGATAGTGTAGCCTGCTAGACACGTGTCTAAAACACAATTATTACGGAGGCTCCCCTCACCTAAACTTCCCCTGCTCATATAGGGTGGAAGAGAGTTTCAGTGCTTGCAGTTTAACTGCTCCATGTTTCAACATTTTCTGGCTATTTATCAGTATTATCATTTTCTTTGGCCATATTATACTATTTTATACAGTAACAGTCAAAAGTTTGGACATGCCTTCTCATTCAGCGATTACTGTGTTTTTATTATTGGCTACATTGTAGATTTATATTGAAAACACCACATATTGCTCTGATGACAGCTTTGAACACTCTTGGCATTTTTTCAATCATATTCATGAGGAATCGACCTGGAATGGTGTTTAATTAACAGGTGTTCTGGGGTCAAGAGTTTATTAGTGGAATTCTTGCCTTCAGTTGTGATGGTCGGGTTGGTACACAGTTAGTGATCCTATTCCACTACGGTTCTACTCCACATTAAGAGAACCACTGAACTAAGTAAAAAGAAACAACAGTCCATCATTACCCTCATACAAAACATATTCCGGTTTGTTTAACTTTTTTTTATTTACTGCATAATTCCATGTGTTCCTTCATCATTTTATTTGTTTTCTGTATTAATCTACAGTGTAGAAAATAACAAAAACAAAGAAAAAACATTGAATGAGAAAATGTGTGTCCAAACTTTTGACTAGTAGTGTATGTATAATAAAGCAGTATATATTGTATGGGTTCATCAATTTTACTCTGGCTTATAAATAATAGTTTATAAATAATTATTAATTGTACCAGAAGAATGGAAATGAAATGAAATTGTATACAAAAAGTCAAGATTTTGCAAAGAAATTGCAATTGTATTTTAATGAGGTCAGACGTTTATGCCCCTGTTGACTCATACTATTCATATAACAGATTAAAAACTCTCTCATTCTCTGTCTTTCAGAGGGACTGGCTTTGGCTTCTGCAATGCCTTGTGTAAGTTTGCAGCAGTGCTGGGGAACCTGATTTTTGGCTCTCTGGTCAGTATCACCAAAGCCATCCCCATCCTGCTGGCCTCCTCTGTGCTGGTGGGTGGAGGTCTGGTGGGACTGCGGCTGCCGGATACGCGGTCCAACGTCCTGATGTAGCCACTTCCAAGCTGTCTGTCTAATGGCTTCAGTCAGCCATGTGTCTCCAGTCCATTATACACGTCGTTTGAGTCATCCTGTTTCATTTACAGAGCTAAGTGTGATGGAATCATAAACGAGCAATATGATTATCATAAAGAGCTTCATAAGAATAGCAGTATTATGTGACTAAGATACAAAGCCATGCTGCAGGATGGATTGTTTTATGAGTAATGTGCTTAAACCTGATGTATGTGTTGATGTTTAGGCATTTTAAAAGTGAGAAGCATTAATGTTTCTGATCAAGGGAAAGTCTAAAAGTGCTGTTTTTCTCCTCATTACACTATTTCCCAACACCCTGCGACTGTGTAACTTGTGTCCCTCTCATCATGGTATTAAAACGAGCCTGGCAGAACGTTGCATACATTACGCCGACGGGCTGTAGCTGCGCCCTGGCATTGATACGGGTGTAAATATTAATGTCCCCCTTATTAAGAAGCTTGGAAAACAAACTCTTAATGAGCAGGCAAAACCTGCTGGAAGCCCATGGAGGAGCAGGATGATCAAAAAAGACTGAGAGAGCGTCACAGCTGTAGCCCAGCTGTAGCCCAGCTGTCCTACAGCATCATACAGCTCAGGTAGACCAACTGAGAATAAAACACGATCACAGTCAGCAGCTCTCTTTGATAACAGGATATTTTGTTTGCTTGTGCATTAGCTGTACGATTAAAAATGTATTAAAACCGTATATGACTGCTAGGCATTTTTAGTCCTAAAGTTCGCATCATTAAAGGGGTAGTTCAATGTTTTCCCTGTTTTTGGAAGTTTTTAAAGCGAGCACATAAAGGCTCCTTTAGGGTACTTTTAAAAATTGCAAATGCAACAAGGAAAACAAAGCCCAACGTTCACAGGGCTCTTATTTCCATGTTAGAGTAAAACCCGATTAAGGTCATCATATAGTGCTCTAACTCATCTGAGAGCTTTGACGAAAAACATTGGACTGTTCCTCTAAGCGTATAGGCAACAGTAAGCGTAAGTGATGATGTGGTGACTTCTCCCAGCCCAGGCATTCAAAATCTTTCAACATTTAAATTGGATCATTTGTTGTAGGAGCGACCCAGTGAGAAAATCATTATTGCAGCTTTTGTACATGTACATGTCAAATGCAGCTAATGAAAAGACTGAATTCCTCATTCACATGCAGAGCAAAGTAAAAGAACAAATAGTGTTTCCATTTTTTTGTATTTCTAATAAGCGCACATTCAATGCAGGACTTTCAGCATAGATCGCTTATTTAAAATAACCGTGGCTTGTTATAAACATTGTGTACTTTGTGTGCATATGTAATGTCGATTTGTAAAATGAGCCATTCACCACATCTTTTCCAGATGTACCCATGTGTGCTTTATGCTTTCTCTGGAAGTACCGATGGCCTTTTGAAACCGTGCCTCTCCTTTGTAAGATCGCTATCACCTATGGGCAGGAGATGCAGCCCTTGTAAACCTGAAGTATGGTAGATATTGTAAATGTTGTCACCCACTGTCTTCTTTGAGTCCATTCGAGCGTTTAGGGACACAGCACTGTGCTCGAATGAAGTTTTAACACACCGTGGCCACAAGTCCATGTTGGCATTGATAGGATGGAGAACGAGGGCAGATTTTGGAGACTGGAAGGTTTAGAAAGACCACCTCAAACAGATGGGCCCTCCAGTTGTTTCTACATTCGATGGCAAGCCTGAGTTCAGGGAGTTTACCAGCAGTTTATTAAGTTTGCTACTGAAATTACCTTTTACTATTTGCCATTATAGAGTAAAGCATGTCTTGGAGACTGAAAAATGAAATTTCACTGAACTATAGACCTTGATGGGGAAATATAGAGCCTCGAAAGTCAATAGGCGATGATTCATTTTTGTCTTTGTGTATCTGATTTGTGTTATTTACTATCAGAGTATATATATTGCGTTTTGTTAGATCATTCTTGATTTTCCTGATGTTCTTCCCTTTTCTACTTTGTATTATTAATACAGTAATAAGGCAATTGGTGAACACTCGGGGTGGAAATTCATTTGATGTGTTCATTTTCAGTCTAATTTTTCTTTTTTGTTGTTTATTTGTCCTTGTAATATCATTGAGATGACTGTTCTCACCTTCTCTCTGTTCACATGACTTTGTTCTACTAGTTTGCCAATGTTACTATGGACTTGGAATCTCCTGTGCCCTGTTCGGTGGCTACATGGTGTGTGTGTGTGCGTGTGTATGTGTGTGTGTGTGCCATTTTGTCATTACTGAGATTTCAGCAAAGACATTAATTTATTTTGCAGAATACTCCGATGGGACAATTCTAGATTTTATTTAAAAAAAAGAAAAGAAAATAGAGTATAATAGAGCATAAAAGTGTCACTATTTTTGGATTAGGCCTCCAAGAAACCAAAGTGAATTCCTGCTGTTTCAGTTTCAGCAGAGCTATGCAGCCTGAACTAGAGATTTATAAATAAAAAAATAGTTATTCTAGAACACAACCTTTCTTTTTCTCTGCATTAAACAAATGAGCTGAATTTAAAGCAAATTTTATTTTCAATTTCATTGTGATGTTACTGTAGGCTACTGCGTCTGTATGTGTGCGCTTCTGTTGGTGTACAGTACATATATATGTGTATGTGTGAGCATATGGAGAGAAATGTGTGTGTATCTGTAAAATACTGTATATATAAATGATGCTGGTTGTGTTCAGGCAGAACATCTTGTGAACGTGTTTTGATGGGCGTACGTGGAAAACGGATGAAATGCATCCACAGAACTCTGCAACCCTTTCATTCGCAAGTGTTTCGACGAAAAGCTGACATTCTTCTGACATCACAAGCAGTCTTGCATGTGTGTGTGTGTGTGTGTGTGTGTGAAACACATTTGTGCGAAGTTCGTGCGTCCCCCCAGGCCAAGGGACAATCAAGAGAAAGTGATTATTCGGAGTAAAAGAGAGAATGTAACACTGTTATATGTATCATGAAAGCTGTGTGTATGGTTTGTGAGCAAAGAAATACAGAACAAAAGCTTAATTTTGTGAGGGTAATAAAAATATGTGTTGAAATGATTCTATGTCTGTGTTTACGGCAAATAACATCTACAACCCAACACATCAGCCTCTGACCAAGACTACTGGTAATATGAGGGGGTTCATTAGGTTGGATGCACATCAAGGAAAGTCTTTTTTCATTCGCTTTCCATTTGTAAACATTGATAATGTTTCAAAGCTTACAGTCCTTATATGTAAAAGGGGGCTTTTTTATAACACATGTACAGTTTTGTTTACAGCTATTTAACCCCTCCCACTCACGAGTTTTAAAAAGCACAACACAGCGCAGCCAATGAAAACAAAGCTAATTTACATATATATATTAGTTTTAAAGGTGCAGTGACAAAAATGGCTACATTGTCATTTATGATGACTTGTTTATTATGATTATTATTATTTATTATCATAATTTTATTATTTATTATGATGTATTGCAGCTGCTTGTAGTACATAAACCTACATAAATGTCATATTAGGACCTTAAGAAAGAATAAGAAGAAGGATATGAGCCCTGGGACATAAAACCTTTAAAAAAAACAGTATGATGTGTTTGTGGAGACCAGTACAGAATATTGGCTAAATATATTTTGCATATCACGGTTTGATTATAACACACAGACAGCAGGTTTAGACTGCATACATAAGCCTTACTTACATGATTTATTCGAGACTCTTTATTTGTTGCAGTTAAACAAGCACGGAGTGAAATGTTCCCCAGAAACATGCTTGAAACTGTAATATTGTACAATTAATCAGAGACCATTAAAGGCTAAAACTATATACATATACAGATACATTTTATAAGTACAAACAAGATCTGAAGTGTGCGAATAGAATACAATACTGAGGTCAGTATCAGCATGTTTTAATGTACTCTGTTAAAGTACCTAAACTACCCTAAAATCTTGCAGTTTCAGTTTTCTAAATTAGATTAAATGTTTTTATTGCAAATGTAACTCTTTCATCTGTAAACATATTATTCTGTTATTAAACTTGACATACTACTCATTTACTGTAAAGTCTGATAATAGGAACCTAATGTATTTGTTATATAAGGACAAAAGCATTGGGATGCCTGACCATTATACTAACAGGGACTTCAATGACATTTATGTTCAAATAAATAGTCTTTAATATGGAGTTGGTCCCCCTTTGCAGCTCTAACATCTTCCACTCTTTTTGAGCTTTCCACAAGTTTTCAGAGTTTCTGAGGTGTGTCCCAATACTTATGTCTATGTAGTGTATCTTTTCAATACAACACCCTACCAAGGCCAATTTATTTTGATACTGATGGTCTTGTGTTTGAAATGCTGTTCAATAAAACTAGAAAATGCAAAAAAAAAAATGCATACAAGCAAGATCTTTAATAATGTTATAATAGCTAGCTAATAAATGTTTTAGATATTTATATTATTTTACTTCACTTTCAGCATCAGACTTGTCAAAAGTCTTTTGCTAAAGTTCTTTAAATAGGTTTTGGACTAGCATTTTTTATTTTACTCTTTCAATTGAATAGTAAAGGTAAAAAAAAAATCACATAGCGGAATCCTCTTTGGGTCCTCTGGATGAGTTTGATTACATGACAAAATACTAAGGAAATAAAGGCTTTTCTTTACGTCATTAACTACCGATCAAGTTTTATTTAGAGCAGAATAAACCTCACCTAAACTAATTTAGGAAGCTTAAACTCTTAAACTCTATGGGCTGGTTTCCCAGACATGGATTAAGCCTAGTCATGGACTAACCCAACATGCTAATGGTGAATCACCATTGTAAATTCTTTTAAGGAATTAAGATTAGCCTTAATCTAGGTCTGGGAAACTGGCCTTCATGGCAGTTCCCCAGACAGGGAATAAATCTAGGCAGGAACTACCTTCAGAACTACCCCCTTTAGTTATAGTCATTTTAAATGGCCTCAGTCAGAATAAATGGCCATTTCCAACCTCTCTTCCTCCCTGAGAGGAAGTTCAGTTTAGACTAAATGAATAGTGATTTACCAGTTACACTGCAGTTTAGTCCAAGCCTAGGATTAATCCATGTTCACAAGCCCCTACAGGTCTTCAGTTTGCCACTCATATGAACAAAAGTATTAGGACACTCCTGTTTTTCAGCTTACTCCTTTACTCCCAGTCAACACCGGTTCGCACAGAGCCCTGAACTCAAGCCTATCCAACTCCTTTGGGCTGAACTGGAACAGAATGAACTGGAACAGACTGTCTCTTCCAACATCAGTGCCTGACCTCATAAACGCTTTACAGAATAAATGGGCATAAATTCTCACAGAAACGCCAAGATCTTGTGGAAAACCTTCCGAGAAGAGTGGAAGCTGTTATTGATGCAAAGGGGGAACAACTACAGTCTCTGTATTTGGATGCAATGTTATTAAATTTGATGTTGTTGTAATGGTTAGGCGTCCCAATATTTTTGTCCATATAGTGCATTTAGATGCAATGTCAATAAAATCACTGTAGGTGGAATGGTCAGGTGTCCCAATATTTTTGTCCATACGCTGTATCACAGTTCAGTCTCATCAGTGTCCTCTTCTATGAGAGGACACACGGTGGCGCAATGCTCTGCCGCTCTCACTGTGTCACTGTGGCGCAAAGCCGGGCAGGTGGCGCAGTTTGACTCGGAGCTGTCAGTGAAGGAAACTGTCAGAGACTGAGACGGAGCGCGATGGGAGCGCAGAGATGGCACAGCATTTTGTCTAAACTCGCTTCTTTCTGAGACTACCCGGGACGTACCTTTCTCTCTGAGACTCTTTGTTTTCGAGAACTCTGGACGTGTGAAAGCCTGAAAGCTCCGTTTTCTTTTGGGAGGACTCAAAAAGGCGAGTGGACTTTGACAGGATGTACCATGAAGACGGCGCCAACTCTCTTAGACCACGCTATGGATGTGAGTACACCCACTTCTGCCTTATTTTAGGCTCAATCCAAAGCCTGGGAAGACTCTGTACCTGCCCTTAGTCTTATTTAAGGTTTCCAGTCTCAAGCAGGGCGAGAACTGGTGCATAACTTGGCAAAAGGTGCAAACTTGTTGTGCAGGTGTGAATGGGAGGGGGGGGGGGCTAGACTAGCTACTTATTTGTCGACTGTAGTTGTATTGTTTTTGCGTAAATGTAATAACCAATTCTGTAAATAACAGTTTTCTGTTATTGTTAAAAGAACTTTTAAGCCAGCTCTGTCGTCCGAAACCAGCCACACAGCGTTCAGTTATTGGTCGGAGAGGTAATGTGTGTCCCAAAAATGAGTTAGGACTACTGATAGAGATGGATCTTGTTCACTATACTGCCTGTTCAAACTGTTCCCACGTTTAAACTTCACCCTAAATGGTGTTTGACCTGTTTAAGCCCTTATTAGTCCAGGTTTAGGTTTAATCTGGACTGCTGAGACTAAGGGTGGTTCCCTCTTGGAAGCTTTTGATCTCGTTAAATATTAACCTTTGTAGTTGTGAAAGCACCTGACAGGTAAAACTGAAGGATTTTGGAAGAATCTGGAGAGACCGCAAGAACAAACATTTTGCATTAATGCAACTTCTCAACACTGTCAAACAACAGGATTCCTGATAAATATGAAAATCACAATGGGCCATAATGATAACAGAACTTTATTGCGCTACAATCAGATGGTATATAGTTGGTCATTTGTTCAAGGTGCTGTTTAATGTCACATCTGGTTTGTAAGGGAGGGATTTCTCAATGCGCTTAGGAGCAACCATTGGTTTTCTGGTTTTACATTAACCCAGGTCTCTCCAGTTGATCAAACACAAGTTTGGAGTTTCACTCGCCAAGTTTTTTCAAATTGTATTTGTTTTGTATGGAACCTACCATCACTGCTGAGGAATAGTGCTACAGTGATGAAGTGGATGGTTCCATATAGGTTGGAATAGGGAGCAATGTATGTGTATTAAATGCAATTAAAGTAATAGTTAATATCAAAGTAATATAGTTTTAAAAGTTACGTTTCTTTAGATTGTAGCTACCTATGGACATAAGTATTGGGACACACTCTTAAATATTAAATTCAGGTGGCCCCTCACTTCCAGTGAAGGACAATCTTAATGCTTCAGCATACATTTTGGAAAACACCATGCTTCCAACTTTGTGGACACAGTTTGGAGAAGAACCTTTTCTGTTCCACGACTGTGCCGCAGTGGGCAAAGCAAGGTCCATAAAGGCATGGACAAGTTCGCCGTGGAAGAATTTGACTGGCAAAGGAGGACCAACTCCATATTAAAGTCTGTGTATTTGTGGTGTGGTGTAAAGTCACTTGTGGTGTGAAGTTCAGGCGTCCCAATACTTTTGTCCCTATAATGTATAAGACTAGGGAAGGTTATCTCCCACAATTTAGCACACCTAAATCAGAGTTTGCCACAGACCATGTTGTTAAGTAATCTCAAACATGCTTGTGTATGAAGTTTCTGAAACCGTGTTACACACTGTTATCTATGAAAATAGACATCAGGCTACTACTGTTTTTAGCCAAGCACCATACTTTTGTTGATCTTTATAGACATGTGTGTGTCACACTGCACCAGAACCCACATCAACAGGTCTGTTTGAGTTTACTTAACCATCCAGCACGGTCTGAAGTGAATGTAAGGATTAAGGCTTGCAGTTTGCACAGTCATTATTGGTGTACATAACCTTTCATCACCTGTTAGCCAAGCAGCTCCAATGAAAAACTGAAGAAGCGAACTTCAGACACCTGACATGTCTTGGCTGACTGACAACATTTAGGGTTAGGGGCAAAATGTGTGAATTTGATTTGTTTTTTTGTCAAACTACACTATTCGGACAAAAGTATTGGGACACCTGGCTGTTACACCAACAGGGACAGGGAACAGGGAATGATATTGCATTCAAATACAAAGGCATTAATATGCAGTCCATCAATTGCAGCTTCCCACAAGGTTTTCCACAATATTTTGGAGTTTCTGTAGGAACTTTCTGTGTGCCCATTCATTCTGTAGAGCAGCCAGGCACTGATGTTGGACAAGAAGACCTGGTTCACAATCTCTATTGCAGTTCATTCCAAAGGTGCTGGATGGGGTTGAGGTCAGTCAAGTTCTTCCACACTGAACTCATCCAGCCATGTCTTTGTAGAGCTGGAATAGAAAAGGTTCTTCTCCAAACTGTGTCCACAAAGTTGGAAGCATGGGGTTGGTATGCTGAAGCATTAAGATTAAGATTAGCTGGAAATATGGGGGCAGCTGCATTCAGTAATTAAGAGGAGCTAACTCTTAATTGCAGTTGAGTCAGATAAGTGCTTGCTTCAGTTCTGAAGATCCATCCAGATATATTTTGACCAAAAAACAAGTCTCCAGCTGCATTCCAGAAAACAGCCGTCATGTCCTTTGAACAGTACCGGCTCGGAGACTCACGCCTGCGTTCCACGAATTCTGGTTTTAGAGCCTTCGTCTTCTGTGGGCTGAAGTGGACAAACCAACCCACAGTGCACCTTCTTGTAGGCTGAGTGGACAACTGCTATGTTGGTTTTTGTGTGAATGGTCTAAAATTAGCCGCACCGTCTGGCTGTTTTTGAACGAGGACGCAGACCATTTAGTGAGTCACAGCCTGGTAATGGGAAGAGAAGGAGGAAAGAAGGAGCGAGCAGTAGCCTACAGGTGAGCTGGAAGAGCTCCACTTAGTCGGCCTGAGGTGCATGTTCACACACACGCTATCGGCTGACGATCAGAGATATGAATGATAAGTTCTTTGGGGTCATGTCATGCTTTGCTGTGCCCCCAGGATCATCTTTCAGTATGCTCTGGTAATCTCTGGCAACTATGTTGTAACATTGCCGCTCTATATATAATAGATAGATTAGGAATACACTGATTATAAACTGATACAGAGTACATTAATAGGCCCTAGTTTTAGTTTAGTGCAGTTTACACTATAATTCCTATAGGCTCAACCTCTAATGATCTAAAGTTTGCTAAATAAGTCGTGATAGTAATCATTTACATGTTTAGCAGAAGCTATTATCTAGAGGCCTGCTCAAACTGGAGCCCCCAGACCAGTTGGCCCGCAAGCATGTTTGATTTGGCCCGCCAGAAAGTTAACCTAACTTAACTCTTGCTCTCCCTAATGAGAGAACATGTATTTTCATACAGCTTGTTTATTTCTCATAAGTTCTCATAATGTGTAAAGTGTCCATTTTTGTCATGTGTGAACACAGCACAGCACACAGCGCGAACCAAGACATCATGGGTTCAAATCCTACCTTCAGTATACCACCACTGGTGTCCTGAGCAAGACCCTCAACCCCATGTTGCTACAGGGAGAGTGTCCCCTGTAAGTTGCTTTGGATAAAAGCATCTAATAAATGCCGTAAAAGTTTGTCCTTTGTATTTAACCCAATCACAAAGTGAAGCAGTCGGCAGATAGCGATACAGCCTCCGGGGAGTAGTGTATGGGAACAGTACCTTGCTCAGGGGAACCTCAGTGGTGCCGCCAGCAGTCCTGGGATTCGAACCCATGGTCTTCAGATCACAGAGGCCACCAGCTGCTTTTGAAATGATATTTTGGTTATGTATTTAGATAGAAAATGTAGTGTGATAGAAAAATAACACTGTTTGATCACAGGTAACAGCACATATGTTACTGGCAGCTATGAGCTAATACAGCAGGTTTTAAAGGTTTGATAAAATATTAATTAGAGACCAGCAAAGAAAAGAATATCTTTTCAGTGAAAGTAAAAGCAAGACGATGTGCCTGTAAAGAAATTGTGGGAGTATTTGACATAAACGTTACATGTAACATAAATAGCAGTCTGCTATTTTGGCCCTGCAAGACATAATGCTTGGGCATCGCTGACCTTTTACAGTGGGAGGTGAATGTCTTGCTAATGGACTTGTATTATTACAGCAAAGCACGTATGTGTGTGTTTGTGTGTGTGTATGTGTGTGTGTGTGTGTGTGTGTGTGTGTGTGTGTGTGTGTGTGTGTGTGTGTGT
>JBBPCW010000039.1:7521238-7535426 GCA_037974425.1 Phenacogrammus interruptus | reverse complement strand
TGTCTTTAAAGTTGGCGTAATGGTCAGGTGTCCCAATACTATTGTCCTCATATATATTCTTTCCTGAGTTATTGCTGATTTACACGTGTGGGCGTTTACCGTAACCAAAATCCCCCAAAACTGAGGGAGGGCGTCCTTCCCTCGAAGCGTCTCCTGCTCTGAGAGAAGCATGAGTGTCTGGGACCGTGTGTGTTGTGAGACTCGGGCTCTTCAGGAAAGGCGCAGCTGTTGTCCAGACGTTTTACTGGTTCTCTTGACTTCAGCAGACCTGTTTCTGAGTGTGGAGACTTCACCATGGCCGTGACTGGGGGGAGTTTAGTCGCGGTGGTCTTGCTGGCTTTTGGCGCTTCAGCAGCTGTGATGCCGGGTAACGGTGAGTTACAGCCACTACAGCAGTATTGAACACTGTTAATACAGGAACAGCCTTAAACTGAACTTTGTATTGTTTTCTGAAGCACTGAAGTGTGTTCCTGAAGTCTAATTTCTCCATCACAAAATTCACATTTAGCGAGAAATATATATAACTATATATATATAAATATATAAATTTAGGACATGTGATTTAAACACATTGTCCCAAAACATTATAATAGTTGTTAGGTTATAGCAATAGTATAATGACATAGTATATAGTATAATATAATAACTGTAGCTATAGGGTTTTTATGGCCCTGTAATATTGCGTTTAATATTGAGTTAATTTTTCCCCACTCACACACTTTTTCAGACACCCGGAGCATAGTGAGGACCTTCTCTGGATTCTTCCTGACGGTCACGGACGAGCCCTTCGACTACCTAGACGTGCAGGAAGGCAGTGGATCAGGACTGGGCTCAGAACGGGAGCAACGCCCCTCGGTGGTCAAAGCTGGTTACTACATCTCCAAAGAGGCCTCACTATTTCTCAAAGGCCGCTTGGCCACCGTGTTTGTCCCTACAGTCTACACTCTGGTCTTCCTCACCAGCGTGCCTCTCAACCTGCTGGCCCTGGTCATGTTCGTGCGCCGCATGCGCCCCAAGAAGCCCGCTTCCATTTACATGATGAACCTTGCGTGCGCCGACCTCTTCTTCGCGCTCCTTTTGCCTTTCCGTATCTCCTACCACTACGGAGGCCATAACTGGCAGTATGGTGAAGGGCTGTGCCGCCTGGTCACCGCTGCCTTCTACTGCAATATGTACTGCTCGGTGCTGCTGGTGACGGCCATCAGTGTGGACCGCTTGGTGGCTGTGGTGTATCCGACGGACTCCCTGGTTTGGCGCTCGCCCCGCAACGCCTGGGCCTCCTGTGCTGCTGCCTGGCTGTTCTCGGTGGCTGGTGTCTTCCCCTTGCTGCTGTCCCAGCAGACCCTGCCTGTGGCCAGCTTGGACATCACCACGTGTCACGACGTGCTGGACGTGAGCAAGCTCCGTTCCTACTACGTCTATTTCTTCCCCATCTACTGCGCCCTATTCTTCTTCATCCCTTTCATCCTCAGCACCACGTGCTACTACAAGATCATCAGGACCCTCTGCGCCGTGGGCAACAGGCCCAAACGGAACAGGGCGGTATTCATGGCAGCCACAGTGCTTGTCGTCTTCGCTGTGTGCTTCACGCCAGCTAACGTGATCCTGGTCATGCACTCGGTGCACGCAGCTCGAGGACAAAGTGACTCCTCGTACGTCGCCTACCTGCTGGCCATGTGTGCAGGGAGTGCCAGCTGCAGCCTCGACCCCCTGCTCTATTACTTCGGCTCATCGCACTGCCACAAGCTGGCGCTCGACTTCATCACGGGGAGGAGCAGGAGGAGGAGGAGCACGGCGGAGGGGACAGACAGCTCGCAGTCCACCAGGTCCAGCAACCTGGACACCTTCAAAAGCAGCCTGAGAGGGCATTACAGCAAGCTCATGGCCTGAGCTGGACGGAGATGGACAAAGTTGGGCAGTATTCCACTTAAAGGAAGAGTTTTGGCAAAACATCAAGTTTACACAGTTATCCATTTACACCCAGATATATTTGATCAGCCAAGACATGTTTGGGGTTTTTGGATTTTTTGAGGGTTTAGAACCGGAGCTGCAAGGCGAACGTTGCTAACAAACGCTAGAGGTCAAAAGTTTCTATATATACGTCCATAAAACTTCTTTACGGTGCCGCAGAATTGTCACTGTGGTATGAGACGCACCATTAATAAAACGAGCATAAAAGCAAGTGCTATAACTTTTTAGACAAAAGTTCCTGTTTTTACAGAGCCCAGGAATGCTGATCTAGAATCAGTTTCTGTGGCAAAGACCACCATAAATCCAGAGGAATCTGACCGGTCAGCTTTAAGACTGCTTGCTGAATGCCAGTTTGAAAGCGTTTGGAGGTGTATTTAAGGAAAAGATTTGGGTGAGAAATTAAATATTGTCTACATTAAATCAAGATTTTTGGACAAACTATTCCTTTAACTATTCCCTACTGATCTGGGGGGCCGTGAATACACCACCATGTTGAGTAGGTATTCTCAAACACCTGTTTATGTGGTTTCTGACAATGTGTGGCATGAACAAAAATGGACACAACTCCAAACACACATCATGCTGCTACTACTGCTTTTAGCTATACAGATGACAGTATATCAGAAACCTCATAAGCAAGTCTGTATCAGATTCAGTTTGAGCATTTTTAGTTAGCTGCATTAACCTTGTAGCTCCAGCAAAAAAAACCAAATAAGCAAATGTTAGCACATATGTCTTGCCTGACCGACTACTTTTGCCACAAGAGGAGTCTTGTGTAAATCATGTGTAAATTAGATTTTTTTTTTGCCAAATTAATGCTTTGATGTGTGTTGAAGTGTAAAACCTACAGACTGGTAGACCACTGCTTCTTTGAGTCAATAAAGCTTTGTATTCTTTACATCCATTTTGATGATACGGCATACTTGTACAGCATTCATTCTAGTATGAATTTGAGTCAAATAATCTCACTTATCCTGCAGTTATTGCATGCTTGCATAATGGACATGATGCACTACTCATGCTACTAAACAGGGCCAGCAGGCTGGGCCAAGGATTATGAATGGAGCCACCTATATCCTCTACAATGGACATTGAGTGTTACATGTGTTGCTGTGTATATGCACTAATGTAAACAGAAAGACTTCTGAATAAGTATTTGTGTGTGTGTTTATCAAGCCTTTGAGTGTTTTGTTTTGTTTTTTTTCGGATCTAAAACACCCAGTCCAACTAACCAGCTATGCTTTTTTGTTGAACTGGGGATGCTAAGAGTAAGAAAACATATTAAACGTGGTGGGACAGTGACACTTCAGGACAGGGAGTGGGATCTACTATCTTATGTAAACAAAAAATAAATGTACGTTTGAATGTTGAAATAAAATGTTAAAAACTGCAACATGCAAAAGTGCACCAGCATATACAATAATCAGAAACGACCTTTAAAAAACACTGAAAATGAACTTTATAGCAATATTCCTTTCTGCGTCAATGTCCAAGTCAGTACAATCCATGTAGGAAAAAAATCTTATATGCAAACAGCCGTCCAGCTATGATGTCTCCAGCCAAGGTAACTTTATACATTTCATCGAGTAAGAGGATGTACATTTAGTCAAACTGAGATCTTGTCCTTTCCTCGCCACGCTGTTTCGAGTCCATTTTCATAACAGGTTGCCCCAACCCAAGCATGATGACCTATGAAGATTAACACAGTGTGCAATACCAAGACATATGGACCAAGACTATCAAACAGCATGAGGGATCTAGCAGGAGCTCCAAAGGGAAACCATGGGGTCACTTGTCCTTGTTCACGCTCGCATCTTGAGCAAGAGTTATATTTATACATGTATATACGCTTACATTTCGATTTCCTCTTCATGGATTGCCCACATTTGTTGACAGTTTGCTCAGATTTGGTCTTAGATGAAGTGGGAGTGAAAGCCACAGCTGGACAAGGGTAACGAGTAAATATTGCACCCCACATAAACTCCTACAAGGAACACAGCGGTCTCCCACGAGCATTCCAGTGCCTTCAGCCTCTCAAACACTCATCGTCATGTTTGGAGAATACTAAAGAGGAGAAAACGAGAGAAAAAAGCAAGTAGGAAAATTACATGGGGAAGAGGAGTATCTGTCAACAAAACATCATCTCACCAAAACAGTAATTTTATAGAAGGAAAGTGTCTCAACTTTACGTTTCTGTCTGTCTATTAATCTTGAGATATTCACACAATGTGAAAAAAGGCAACTGGAGTTGGCAAACTGTGCAAAAAACGTAATAAAAGGTAGTTTTTATAGGAATTTCTAGGCAATTAATCACCTTTTATTAAGAACAGTAGTGCATTGAAGGTGATCATTTATAACAAAGACAAGCATGAAAATACCAAATATGCAGGCTGTGAAAACCAGTCTAGGCAGTGGTGTTTCAGGTGGTTGCTAGGGTTTTGCTTGCTTGCTATTGTGTCGCTGATAGCTCGGGGGATCCGCGTCAATGTATCAAAAAGCGTTAGTGGAAAAAAACTGACAGAAAAGAGAATTAGAATAAGATGAATGAAAAAAATGGTAGCTATAGTGTTTGTCATTGCTAATCAAAATATATACATACAGCTAGAAGTAACTAAAATAAAAAGAAACCAAAATTAATAAAATTATCCCATTTCAACTACAAATCTGAAAGATTATCCAGAAAAACAAAACAAGAACTGAAAATTAAAATCAAAATAGGCTGGTGAATGAAGGCGGTTAGAGAATTAAAAAAAATGGTCACATGACACGGGACCTCTAATGCATTCTGCTGTAAGACTGGAGTTTAAAGTAGATTTTCCCAGTTAAGTAAACATTCTAGGACAATGGTGTCCGTGTTTTTTATTCCAACCAAGCAGGAGCACCATGATCGCTCATTTGAAGACCAACATTGTAAGCGGCCAGCCTGGGGCTGGTATGGCCACTCCGACCAGCAGGGGGAGACACAACACTACCACAGCCAGGTCGGGTAAAAGAAGAGGACCAGAAGAGGACCCTCTCGCAATCAACTGGCATGAGCTGCACGTAGGGACGAGCCTTTATAACAGTCGCTCGTGCTGAGCCTCATTGCTGGGTCTTTGTTTCACAAGCACTGACTTGAGCTGGTAAATTCTCGGTATTGCACGAGTTCTCGAGCTTCTCCCTTCGGCACACCATCACGGCCACACACTTCTGTGCCTTTCCTTCCTTTCTCTTAGTGCGCCATTCGAGGCCTTCTGAAGCGTCGGGCTTTCCATTCCGCCGTAAACACAGCATGTAGCATGACTGCTCTGTGTCTTGTGCTCATATTTTAGTGTTGCAAAAATATTGCAACAGTTATCTCAGTTTATGTAGCATTAGTATGCTGTGCCCTGTCTAAACATGTGGGTAGAGAGAGTTATTTCAACGTTTCTTCTGTGTACAAATCTTTGCACGCTGCTAATGCTAACCGTTAATGCCAACAGTATGGTGGCCGAGAAAGCTCAACGCGCTGCAACTTCAGAAAACACATGCAAACAGAAAAAAACAACAATTTAACAACAAATTAAGAAAACGTCTCCATCAGTTTGACAACACAGGCGCTGCAAATACGGCAACGCGCTGCAAATTCTCACAACACAACCAAACACGCAGCAAACACACAAACATGCTTCAAACACACAAACGCGCTGCAAATAGCAGGGACCACAACGGAAATGTTTCAGGGGGACCTCAAAAAATGACGAACCCATCTGGGACCTGATTATTTGTTCAGTGGCTTTTGGTCAGAGCAGAGGTGTTGTCCTGACCTTTGAACGTTACATTTATTTGCATATATTTATTTAGATATTTATTGGCAATTAAGTTAATAACGTTCCACAGTTATGTGTGTGATTCGTCAGATTAGTCTAATAATATCCAAAAGTATGAATCGTATGATCAGGTTGTTAAAATAAACCAAAACCGCCTGTGTTGTCAAACTGATGGAGATGTTTTCTTAATTTGTTTTTTTCTGTTTACATGTGTTTTCTGAAGTTGCAGCGCGTTGAGCTCTCTCGGCCACCGTACAACAGTTTTTAAGCAACATTTTATTTAAGGGTGCATTAAACTTCGTTTAAAATGAAATTAAAGGGTTCTGGGATCATATTTGGGGGCATATTTTGGGATTACACTTTAAAAATAGGCATTTCTTTTAATCAAAACACAACAACGTGAAAAGTAGGGGATTCCTGTAAACACTTCACGTGTCTGACGTTTCAGTCCCCGCAACGATTTTAATCAAATTCGGACTGATTCACCGTAGTGCCGATTCGCACCCACGGACACTACGAAACCAAATGCCTTCCTTAATTTTACTCATTACCATTCTGATCTTAATCCCCCTAACAGGAAACTAAGCAACATTTACAGGAAAAAGTGCGCTCATTAAGGGGTACATTTTCAAATTTGCCCCTTATAACAGAAACTCCTGAATTAATGACTTAAAGTCAAGATGAAGAGGTTTCACGCTCATGCCTTAAATCTAATTCTAAGGTAAATTCTAAATTAAGGGGGTTGCTTTCACAAATTAACAGCCACTTCAAAGGAAGGTGTTTGGTGTGTTTGCAGGGGTAAATTAAGGTAAAGGTTAAGCACATTTTAAGTAGATTGTTTTGTAGTGGTTGAATCAGTGATTAAACTCCATTATTTTGGGTCCATTATTTCAGCCAGCGCTCTGATCTAATACGCCTATTCATTAAAGAAACCAAGTGATTAAATGTGGTGAGGTCCAGCTTACTTGAAGATAAGACTGGAGGAGGCCCCAGTGAGCACCCGGTAAATACACAGAAGCCAGTGTGTTCGAGTTATAGCCAGAGAGGGCCAACTATTTCCCGCAGTGTAATGTGTGAAATGTGAGTTTGGACCTATATTTTGTTTCATACAGGAAGCTGAGCTTTTGTATTCATTTAATAATTAGCTTACTGTTCACATTTACAGCATTTGTAGACGATCTTATCCAGAAAGACATTTAACCATATTCATATAGGTGGGCAATAGGGTGGTGGTAAACTTGCTTTTAACTATGTGTATACATGTGCATGATGGCTGCCATGATAGTTTGAGGCATAGTTTGTTTAGTGGAGGCAATGCACCATGTTTTTTACCGAATAAAGTGCACTTCAGTTTCATTAAATGGTTACTGGTGTATGCTAAATCAGATGTGGTACTCGAGAGGCTGCCAGGAGATTCAGAGATGCTTCTGACTTGCTCCCTATTCTATATAGCTTTTAAATTCTCCTTATAAGTAAATAACACCAACTATATGAACAGCTCCTGTAGCTGTGGCCCAAGAATTCTTCTGGGTGTGGTGGTGTATGCCTGTTCAAGTCAGCAATAAAGTCAGTCTTGTAGAGAACAGCATCTGTAAACCAACCATTTCCATTCACACAAATTACGCTGAAGACTTGACTGTGGACACTCCAAAACGACTTGAAAGCTAACAACGTACACTCTCATTCTGAAAGGGGTTGAGGAAATTGCCGCCCATCTCTCCATCATCTCTTGGCGTGCTTGGCTGGTTGTTCATGCTTAGGTTCCCAGGAGAGCTCTGGTATAGGAAAGAGTCGGGACAGACCTTTCATCACAATACGAGCACAAGGTTCTCAGAAGACTTTAAGAAAGCTCTGTGTAAGTAAAACACTGCCTTCCAATAGAATATGGATGTTCCTCTTACCTTAGGGAGGCTGTCGATGTCACCCGACGCTGTTGAGACAAAACAAGGATGAGAGAGAAAGAAATGGCTCAAAATGCTACTGTTGATAAAAAAAAAAGTATAGAAGAATTATGCAAACATACATAGCGCTAACTGGGGACGTACTCTGTTCATTTTCATCCACATTAGCACATTACTTTTACTGAAGTCATAGGGAGCTTGTGAACTGACACTGACACTTCAAATAGTAAATATGTAAAGCATAATTTGTTTCTCTCCAAGTATGCTAGATTTAACAGCAGGCGATTTGTCAGTGTGTTGTGTTATATTGCTTGTACCTAATGAGCCATTCAGAGGATGAGGTTCCATTCCCGCAACACCACCCATTGCACCATCAACACAAGGACCAACAGGAAACTGAAAGACCATTAAAGACCATTACACACACAAACACATTTCTATCAATTCTATCAAAACACACTGTATTAATAAGTGTGTTCGTGAGTTTTTCACATATGTCCTATTCTAGATTCATTCCACCGATCTTTCAAAAATGTCTGCATTAGTAAATTATTAGTAAATTATTGATGGAAATCCTTTTAAGTTTAAAATGATTGGTCTGGTGTGAAATACCTAATTCTAGAGAAATGTATGTCAGAATTGTGCTCAACAGTGGTGATAGGAACCAGACGCCTGAGGGTTGGTGCTTTTAAAAGCTTCATCATTGAAAGATATTATAAGAAACTGCCTGATGAATTCACTGAGCTACAAGTCAATACAGTTCCTATATTCTTTCAGATGTATCACTAAGCCGTTCGACTTAAACTCTCAAAAGATATGAAGGTTCACTGGTCATTTTCAATAGTAAATACAATAGCTATATTTTTGCTGTATCTAGGCTCATTTTTGAATAATTTATGCTTTAACCTGGATTTTAAACAAGCAATATAAAGCACTAGACTGGACTCACATTCGGCCTGTTTCCATTTGGAGGGACCGAACTCATCACGCTGTACATGTTGTCTCCTGAGTTGGTTGACTCTGAAACCCAAAAAAATGTTATTTTCTCCGTCACTAGCTGAAGACAAACTGCTTAATATATGCTGAGAATTAGTCAAATGTCTCTCTTCTGTAGGTCTTACACACAGTACGCAGTGTATAGTTTTGTACCTGCCACATCTCTGAAAGCATTAGGCCTTGAGCACTAGCATGACAACAGTTGCCAAGTTAGCCTATTTCAGTGGTTCTCAATCCGGGGAGTATTTCAAAGAGCAGGATTTCACCGTTTAGTGAGACGACTCAAGTCAAAAGTCAAGCCTCTCCAATATAAAATGTTCATTGGACATTCTTCAGCTTTGTACTTAAGCTAAACTGAGAAATCCTGCTTTGTTAAATCCCTCTCGCATCCAGGAGTCCTTCTCAGCATGTTATAGAGTTATGCCTGCTCCAATTACTGTGTGGTGGAGGCAGAGGAAACTCTAAAATGTGCAAAGCAGTGGGACTCCAGAACCAAGACTGATAACTACAAAGAGGGTTAGTTACATTAGTAATATACTCTGATCAGCCTCTGATTAAAACCACTGACAACATTGATCATCTCATTACAAAGGCACCCATCAAGAGATGGGGTATATTAGGTAGCATGTGAACAGTCAGTTCTTGTAGTTGATGTGTTGGAAGTAGGAACATTTTCAAGGGAAAAGATTTGAGTGACGAGGGCCAATGAAACTGGGTCTGAGCTCCTCCAAAACGGCAGATCCTGGGGTGTTCCCAGTTTACAGTGGTACGCAATACCTACTTAAAGTGGTCCAAGAAAGAACAAATGTAGCAACATGATCATGCGTGCCCAACGCATTAGGAGTGAAAGTTGAACCATCTGGTTGATTCCCATAGAAAAGCTACTGGAGAACAAATTGTGTAAGTCAATTCTGGCTATGATAGAAAAGTCTAGATAACTACAGGCAGGTCAGAGTACCCATGCTGACCCCTGTCCACACACGTTGATACATGTGAAATCCCAAGCACATGTATGTCGCTTACCTGGAGAAGAGACGGCACCAGGAATGCAGTATGGGAAGAAAGCAACCTGTTGGTGGAAGTGTGGGTAATGTTCTGAGTGCTGGGAAACCTTGAGTCCCAGGCTTTCATTTGAATGTTACTTTGACATGTACCACCTACCTAAGCATTGGTGCAGATAAACTAAAACCCTTATGGCAACTGTAATAGCAGTGACCTCTTTCAGCAGGATAATGTGCCCTTCCAAACTGCAGAAATTGTACATAAAGGGTTTGAGGACCATGACAAAGAGATCCAGGTGTTGACTTGCCCTTCAATTCCCCCAGATCTTAATCCAATCAAGATCTGTTGGATGGGATGGACAAACAAACCCAATCCATTGAAGCCTTGTAACTTAAAGGATGTATCACCAGATACCACAACACACCTTCAGAGATCTTGTGCAGTTTGTGGGGGACCTACCCAATATTAGGCAGGTGGTTTTAATATTATGGCTAATTTATGTAGGTTCCTGTGTTCAATGACACTCAAGCACACCTAGCCAGTATTTGTGACACGAAAAGCATTCAAAATGTTATAAGGACACTGATTGGCATTGTATTCTTACAGCATGCCCCCTTTTATTCATATGTTTAATTATCTGCTCTAAATGACACCACCAGAGGGCAATGCAAGAATTCTTTTACATAGCAAATTTTGCAACACTGTTGTAACATGTTATTAGACATAGTAAACAATTACTGATGTTGAAAAGGCTTTTGTTTTCCAGGAAAGTGCTTTAAAGACTAGATTTTTGTGTAGGAGTTTACCTGCTGGACTGGGCATGACTGGTGTTCCTGGTGGTCCTCCTCCTGCCGGACCCTGCAAACATACTGTGCTTAGTCAAACTGCATGGAAAAACATGCAGAGAGATTAACAAGTGAAGCGAAAACCTACTGAATAACTGCCTGGAGATGAAGACGAGTACGTTATCTGGAGAGAGTCAGAGAGAGAGATGATCTAATTGTTTTTGAATTTGTTTTTGCTGAAGGTCGATTGGTTTGTGGATTTAAAGTCAAGTTTGTGGTTTGGAAGGCTCTGGAACACTCACTGTGTTGGCGTTTGGAGGATTTGGCCAAGCCCTCCCTCCACCCGGAGCCCTACAGACATCGCGAACAGAGAACAAACAGTGTCTGGTTCATATACAAACATTCATCCTCCCACAGGCAAACACAGAGCAAAGATTCAAGTATGACAGAGAAGCAGGACATTTAAGCAACAGAACATGGAAGGAGTGTATCATGAATAAGATCCCAGTTGTTATGTACAACTTCTCATGTTAACAGCTTAGCAAAGGGAAGGAAAAAGTACATGGATGGGCTGCAAATCCGATTTTATCATACACAATATGGACAAAAGTATTGGGACACCTGACCATTACACCAACAGGGACTTTAATGACATTGCATTCAAATAGATAGCACAGTTTTTGGATGCCAGTAGAGGTTCGAAATTCTATCTATGGGATCAGCAGAGCGTTTTATGCAGCATGGACTTTTGTGCAGTTGTTGACCAGGCTCTGTGACGTTGTGTTCTTCCGCTTCGAGTTACTGTTGTTCTTAAATGCTTCCACTTGCCAATAATACCACTTACAGTTGACCATTCACTATCCAGCAGGGGTGAAGCCTCAAAAATCCTCTTAATGCAAATTTGACACCCTATCACAGTACCACATCTGAAGTCACTGTGTCACTGAGCTCTTCAGCGCGACCCATTTTATTTCACAAATGTTTGTGAATGGAGGCTGCATGGCCAGGTGCTTGATTTTATACACCTGTGTCAATGAGTATGATTGAAACACCTGGAATTAGTAGTAAATGGATCGTTGGGTTAGGTGTTGGCTAGTTATTATGTGACAGTTGTTGTATAGATGACTGCAGTATCTTAGTTAAATAGTTGACATGGATTTAAGGTGTTTTTCATGTAAGAAACAGTTGTGGACTTCTTAAGCACTGATGTACGTCACTCTGGATAAGAGCGTCAGCTAAATGCCGTAAATGTAAATGTAAATATGTGTGTCCCAATACTTTTGTCCATATGGTGTATCTAATATATTCATCCTTTTGCTTTGGCATTAAAAAATGGTTACTGGTCAGCAGCAGCTCAGACCAGTGCTGTTACTTAGCAACTAGTGCTCAATGGATTTATCTTAGCATGGGGGTAAAAATGCACTTCTGTCAGATATAAGACAATGTGGGTATAAAAGAACATTTGCATTTAAAGCATTAAGATAGCTGGGCGGGAATTAAAAGCCACACTCACATGCCAGGTATTGCTGGTCCCATTAATGTATGTACAGGAGGCCTCATGCCACCAGCAAAGCTCTGCAGAGAACTCATCATTAATGCATCATCAGTTAATGCTAATAGCTACACAATGACATACAATCACTGGTGTAATTGCGAAGAAAATGGGTTTAAACCTGTGGTCCAATCGGAACCATCCCTCTTGGTGGTGTCATTCTCTGCATTGGACCATTCATGCTTGGGTGGCCTGGTAGGGAGATTTGTTTTAAATGGCAGAACTTCGAGTGTTGACCAGAAAAAAAAAAGTCCTATCCTGATGAAAGAGGGAGTAATCTTACCTGGCTGTCTCATAGGATCCATCCCACTTAACAGCGCTTGGTTGGCAGGGCCCATAACCTGGTCAAGACAAAAGCAGTTATGAATGAAGAAAAGTAAGGAGAACCGTTTCTCTGAAACGTCCTATAAACACCCATCAAAGTTTTGGGCACGTCTTGCTTTCTTTTGATTTTTTCTACTTTTCAATTAACAAACAAATTTCAATACAAAACAGCTGCTGTCTAATCCTTTGTGTGCGCGGACTCCTCTTCATGTTAATCAAAGTGTCTTTGTAGGGATGAAGGGCAGGTTTTAAATAATGATTTGACCACTTTCTTTTCTAAACATTTCTTAAAAGCACACGTTGAAACTCTTTGCTCTCAAAGGTGCCGAAATCTCAACAAGAGGATGAAATGAATGGGGTTTGGCTTCAGTGATGCAAATCCTTTCACAAATATTACCCAAGTAAATAGCATGCAAGTTAATGCAAGCCAACAAGGAAAACATGTTCCGCTTTTGACACCCTTGATAAACAAGGCAGACAGTTGAGATCCGGGCCTTGCAGCTCAAAGCAGATGCCGCCAAACTCCAGCCAAAGTCCTCTGTTTTCTACTCTACAGATTCATGTTAAGTCCTCAAAACTCAATCGATCAAATGAAGACGTGATCAGTCCTCGCATGATGTGATCACATCTTTCACCTTACTGAGGCACAAGTCATTTTACTGCTTGAAATGAATGGGGGGTAATGATGTACCTGACCAGGTATTCTGAGAGCAGCTCTGGGACCTCCAGGGCAGCGAGGAGACATGAACTGCTGTAGAAACAGAAAAACACTCAAATAAGACCAAAATAAGACAAAAGGATAACTTCATCCAAAAATGCTGATGTGGCTAAAGTGAATGAACATATTGATCTAAACTGCACTATTTTCAAATGTTACAATTTGTTTGTGTGTGTGTGTTTATGTACAATGGCTTTCCAGCCATATTTGTGTAATCCACTGCATTTTTTAAAAATATTTTTTGTGCCGAAACGATTTAATTGATTTGCGGTGAAATCCTAGATTTCATGGTCTACTGCAGCTATTTTTAAAAAATTATAATGGATTTAAATACCAACCCGAAAATATTCAGGATGACCAAATGGTACATTACTATTTTCTAACTGCTCTTTCTTACTTTCAGACACACTTTCATTTCAGTGATCTTTAAACAAAATCTTGAAAAGCTGCTCCACAAGCAAATCATACAAATGACCAGCTCTGAATTACACCACCAGAGGGCAATGCAAGAATTGCTTTCATCAGTAAACTACGCAAACATAATCAAACCATTTTGGTTTTACAACTGTCCCAGCCTTAAAAACGCACTTCTATTAACACCCAAGCTCAAGTGACATATACAATCATGCAAAGTCTTTATTATCTTTATTAATAAATGGCTGTGGTTGTATTGTTTTACGCTTCATTGATGAAAGATGAGGTATCTGTGCCAATGAACTGCATGCAGAATTTATTCTGGTTGGGAGTATTTTGGTTTCCAACTTCTCTTACACACAGAATATTTAGTGGTCAAATCAATAGCTCTTACAATACCTGCATGAGCGCTGGCCTACATTCGCAACAAGGAATAAATACTACACTTTGCCGACCAATGAACAATAACTTGAATGGTCCCCAAGTGCCATCTACTGTAAAAGCAACATATTTGTTTTACTTTTATATGAGACTATATTTCTAAGCTATTGGAGCTATTCTAAGCTTCAAAATAATGCTAGGTGATATTCTGTCTATCTGTATTTCCACCTTTAGTTTTATTGGCATTGATGAATTGGAACTGCAATTAATGCATAACACCAACATACACTACCGGTCAAAAGTTTTAGAACACCCCAATGTTTCAAGCTTTATTTAATCGAAATTCAAACAGTTCA
>JBBPCW010000039.1:7484093-7500593 GCA_037974425.1 Phenacogrammus interruptus | reverse complement strand
TCTTCTATTTAGAATGTATTATACTGTATGAACACCCTTGGGTCACATCACCATACTGTCCCCCCACTTTTAAATTGACTGCTACGCCCCTGAGCACAAATATCCATCTTAGTTGATAGACACCACAATAGTTGTTGTTTTATGTGGAAACGTTTAATTTTGAACACATGGGAGGCGTCAAATCACGTGACTTGTCTACAGCGTCCAATCAGCTGAAAGAAAAGCTTTACCTCTTTTTAAGCCCTTTTTTAAAAGCCCATTTTGAACTTTTTCAGGATAGATTTAAGTAATGCCATAAGTAAACACTGAGTATTTCAGTAAAAAACAACAATGAATGTCCCAATTAAATTTATATAATTAAATTATTAAATTACAATGTTTAATTAAAGTTTTCATTATGCAGTTTCAAGTGATCTTAAGCGAGGGCTTAATTCACACATGGCATGGCATTTAAGGCAATGGGTGTTTCAAATAAATCCATATGATTTGCTGATATATATAGTTCAAGTAAAAAAAAATATATATATTATGATTATTTTTTTTTACAATAATAGCGAAGAAATAAAATCAGTTTAAAATACTGAATAATCTCTAATACATTGAACCTCACAAATGTAAATTATAATCCATAAAAATGAAAGTCTGCTTGACCACTATTTTTATGCTTTTTTCATGCAATATGACCAGAGCCGGTACTGTATGCTCTCAAGACATGATTTTAAACATACTCTGTCAGGCAGTCAGACTGAAGATGTTTTAGTATTAGGAAAATTGAAAATTATCAATTTGTAGTCCATTGATTTTAAAATAAAAAGGATAGAACAAAAGAAAAGAAAAAACATATCTATATATTTGCTTATTTCAAAACTATTATTTAGATTGTCATTTATATTGCGAGTATGAAATTGGGATTTTTATATTATATATAAATTCTAGTTTGTTCTTTGTGGTTGTAGGTAGTGGGTGATTTGTACTATTTATAACAGGGGCTGCCGTGCTCCCACACCCAGAACCCACACACACACACACACACGTTGTGTTCATAAAACTGCAAGCTAACAAGAAAAGTAAAGTAAAGTGGCCTCTTATGAACACACCACTCCACAGCACACAGTGTGAACTTCTTTCTCTACATTTAACCCATTCACCAAGTGAAGCAGGGGGCTGCCCCCAATGAGGGGCGCCCAGGGAGCAGTGTGTGGGGACAGTACCTCGCTCAAGGGTACCTCAGTGATGACACTAGCAGTCCAAGGAACCTTCTGGTTGCAGGGACAACTCCAAACCACTAGGCCACCAGCTGCCTAGTAGGATACGCCCCGCCCCCCCATCACAGTTGTATGAAGCATAGTCAAGGCCAAGATACTGAAAACCGTTTTGAGCCTCTCATTTATTTTTTTTTTAGCAATTTGGAATATATTCCCACTACAGATTACCTAAAGATGACATTAAGAAGAGAAATTACAGTACAGACTTGTTTAAAGTTGATGTAATATCGATTAATAGGGAAAATGTTACTGAAGATAGAGAAGTCGATTTTGTTGGCCGTCCAGATGTTTCTGGCTGGCAATTTCCCTTCCAGGCACAAACAAGCTGAAATGAATGAAGGACATTCTGAGCTAATATAACCCGCAATCTCTCTTTACTTGCAGGGCAAGATGGATATTCACTGTTAACAAATGAGACTGGGCAGTCATGTAAGTTTTTGCAATGTTTCAAATGTCAAACCCTTTTACCTGCGAAAAGAAATGGATAGTCAGGATTCTAGACTAATAATAAGACTTTAACCTTAAAAAAATCAACGGAGGGTGCCTGTACTATGTTTCAGACTCAAACGTCATTGCACCTGGGAGACATGACTTCCCTTTCACTTTTCAGATACCCCACCAGTAGGTATATAAGTTCACATGCTTATTTTCCACCTCTCTTAGGGGCCGTTCACATATCGCGTCTTTTGCGCGCCATTATTTCAAACTTAGACACGCCGCAGCCGCGCTCATAATGGAAGCGACGCAGTCGCGACGCGCACGCCGTGCGACGCACCCGGTTTTTTCAGGCGCGTCCACGCCGCGTCGAGTTAAAAACATCTCAACCTTTCAGAATGCCGCAAGCGCATGTGACAAGATTCAACCAATTAACTTCCTCACCTTTTCCGTTACACTGACGCCTCAGCGGAAACACGGAGGAGCAGCTCATCATTGTGGTCCCGGGATTTCCTGAACTTTATGATTTGTCAAGCCACCAAACTTTTCCTAAAATATAACCCAGCTGGTCCTTGTCAAGTATGAAATAGGCTTTGAATCTTTTCTGCGTGAATAAATTGTGTAGCAGAGTTACAGCAAGGGTTTTTTGTTGGTGGAAATGGAGAGCGTGCAGATGGTTTCTTAGCAACGACAGACGCTTCCGGAGCACAAACGCCCGAGTGCTTTTGGAAAGAAGGAGAAAGCGACGCGCCTAGCGTTTTCCGCGCGTTTTTAGGCGCGATATGTGAACGGCCCCTTAATCTCCAAACCTCTATTTTGACTCTCAGTTCATAAGGTGTTCATGACATCCCCTTTTTACATTTACAGAGATTTACCGGCCTCCTACAAAGGCAACAGTGGAAAAGTTCTGTACTATTTGGAAGCTAAGCTGTGCAGGTCAATGCGGATACCCCACAAAGCCAAAGTATATTTCAACTACGTTCCCCAGCCAGACATGTCTATACCAGACTTGATGGTAGGTATACAATGACACTATGCGATGTAGCAGATTTGCAGACCTGCTAAATGTGTTGGTTGTTTCTTGCAACTTGTTTAATGTAATTATGCAGATGCCTCAATATGGGAATACAGAGAAGAAGATGAAATTCCTCACATCTGGAAGCGTGGCCATGAACATTCACACAGAGAAAATGGCTTACCATTTAGGTAAAGTCCCTCAGCTGTATATATTATTGTACTTTAAGTCTTTTTTCCGTATTTTGAACACATCATGGACAAAAGTACTGGGACGCCTGACCATTACACCAACAGGGACTTTAATGACATTGCATTTAAGTACCTGGACTTTAATATAAAGCTTGTGGCCATTCACGCTGTAGAGCATTCATGAGGTCAGGCCTGGCTCACAATCTCTGTTCCAGTTCATCCAAAGGTGGTGGGTGGATTTGAGGTCATGGCTCTGTGCGGGCCAGTCACCTTCTTCCACACTGAATTCATCCAGCCATGTTTTTCTGGAGCTTGCTTTGTGCTCTGGGGTACAGTCATGCTGGGATAGAAAATGTTCTTCCCCAAACTGTGTCCACAAAGTTGGAAGCATGGTGTTGTCCAGAATATCTTCGTATGCTGAAGCATTAAGATAGTCCTTCACTGGAAGTAAGAGGTCTTGCCCAAATCCTGAAAAACTGGTGTGTCCCAATACTTCTGTCCATATAAAGTATGTGTCCTTCCAATGAGAGATCAAGCTAACCGAAGTGGAAAACTAAATAAAACTTTAACACTGATTGGAATTCAGTAGTTTTGTTGGCTTACAATACTAGTATTACAGCATCTGGACTAGTGTCCTCTTCTTAATATGAGAGATGATGCCAATTTAGCTTTAGATTGCAATTGAAAAACACCTTCCCATTATTATTATTTTTTAATTAAAATGCGAAAATACTGGCTGACCTTTAGTTTGTGTCAAAATTTCATGAATGAATGGACCAAGAGAAAAAGTACACATTGACTTAGAAACAATACATTTTACATGAACCTACATTATATGTTAAGAAGACTTTCTGTTTCTCCTTAAAGTTGCCATTTTGATGTTTGGTTCCATCACTGACATTACGCTTAGCCAAGACAGGTTGTTTATTCTCGAAAGTGTGAAATTTTGTCTTTGAAACAAACAGCTCAATTATGCAGTAGAGACTATACAATATAGATTATTTCAACCAGCTCGATCCTGAAACATATTTGAAACGTATTTCCACCACAGCTTATCTAGAGAGGGTGATAAGAAGTTAAATGAAAGTACTCATGACAGTCCAGATGTTTGTGGCTGGCAATTTTGCTTCCAGGCACAAGCAAGCTGAAATGATTGAAGGACGCTCTGAACTAAAATAACCCCTCACTATCAACATCCTCACTATCAGGCATGCAGTTTACATAATTATCATGTCTTCTCAGGAGAGGGACTAAAGGTGATAGTGAACATTGAGAACAACTCCTCTCGAGCAGTCAAGCCCAAGTTCTGCTTCTACCAAAAGCAAAGCTTTTTTGCCAGCAAAAGAAGGAAAGTTGTGACTAAGGACCTACTGAAAGAGGTGGGCGACCCCATTGAGCCGTCTACCAAGACGAGTGTGACCAGAGTCTTGAAGATTCCAACAGACGTCTGTGTCTCCATCCTAAACTGCAGAGTTCTTAAAGTGGAGTACAGGCTTAAGGTGAGCTAAAATTCATCAAGAGTGAAACAGTCTTTGATTGGAGACTCTCTCATGGGCAGCTGGTAGCCTGGTGGTTAGGGAGTTGCAGAAGGTTGTGGGTTTGAATCCCAAAACTGCTAGTGTCACCACTGAGGTACCGTCCCAAAACACTGCTCCCCGGGCACCACTTATTGGCAGCCACCTGCTTCACTTGGTGAGTAGGTTAAATGCAGAGAAATAATTTCACACTATTCGCTCTATGTGCTGTGCTATGTTCATGTGTAACTATAAGGGGCCGCTTCACTTCATTACTTCTTAATGTTGATTTGACAACATTAGCTGAAGAGGTGCTCTTGGGTTATCAATTGCAGTAGGAATGGTAATATTTTGACCCTGTTTACACCTGGTCATTTCATGTGATTCCTATCTGGAACATATGCTAAAAAATTTTACACTTGGTAGTTAAAGACATCTCCAGACACTACTATGAGGTGAATAATATGAAAATTAATATGAACTCGTACAGAACAAACAATAGCAGTATTGCACTTAAATTATCAGTTCTATTCAAACGTATTCAAAAGAAAAGCACGTAGTGAGTCTTTACATGAATGGTGGTGGTGGCCTAGTAGGTAGGAGACTTGCACCTGGATCAAAAGGTCATGAGTTCAAATCCTACCTTCATTACACCACCACTGGGTCCCTGAGCAAGACCCTTAACCCCAAGTTGCTCCAGGGAGACTGTCGCCTGTTGTTACGGAATGGAAGTCGCTTTAGATAAAAGCGTCTGATGAATGCCGTAAATGTAAGGGACTGTTAAGAATAATTATCCTCCACATCCCCATCATCATGCATATCAAAACACAGTGTTTTGTTGTGAGACATTACGTTTAACCAAAGCAATGTAAAGTTTAACCAAACTGGTGCTTTATTTGAGTGAACTGGCTCGTCCAAAGTAAAGTACAGAACTAAAATGAAACTCACATTAATAGCTGAACCAGGGAGCAGCAATTCTGAATTAAATAGTGGCACTCCTAATGGCAGGCTAAGCCATGAGCAGTGCTGGGGGAGGTGCTATCAAGGTATTTGGAATAATTTTTGTTGTTGAATGGGTCTTGGAGAGACAAATGCATTTACACCAGAAGAGACCTTTATAAGACTACAGGTGAAACAATGTTCCCAACACTGTTTCACCAAGAAAAATAATACAAAAACGATCATAACTATCACTTTTTTATTGGTGTGGAATATAAAAAATGCTCATAAAAATAAGGCTGCTCTCCTAATTTCAGCTCCTCAATAGCATTACAGTTGTATATGGCACCTGGTCAAAAGCGTGAAACAGTGCCACCCTCAACCCCTAAGCTGGGCACTGGAAGCCAGCTATCTACTTTTTGCATATTACTTCCATAACCACTTGCAAGATGGCTCCAGAAAAGTTACACACACAATACTGGCTTTTCTTTCAATTGAAAAGAAACTGGTGAAATCCTTGGAAATCAATCCCTGCTGGTATGACAGAATGAATAACAACTGTAAAAGTGAAAGTGATCATTCTGTCATACGTGAACACACCACTGCACTCAGTGTGAACAGCACGAAATTCTTCCTCTGCATTTAACCCATTCACCAAGTGAAGCAGGGGGCAGCCAGGAAGACTGCGCCCAGGGAGCAGTGTGTGGGGACGGTACCTTGCTCAGGGTACCTCAGCTGTACCTAGCGGTCTTGGGAAGCAGGAGAGAGAAGATGTGAGGCAGATAAAGGGCAAGAAAAAAGTACTTAGGGCAAGAAAATCAAGCTGCCCAAGGTGCACAGCGAGGTACTGAGTTTATTTCATGGTGCACGACGGGGATGAAGGGTGGTTTGTTTCACCAGAAATACTGACCAGGAGCCACCACTGATTTACACTGTTAACATGTGGCTCGAGTGCATCTAAGACTACCTCCTGAAGTGGTTTGTGTGGTTAGATTTATATCTGTTTTAAATGCATTTTGGGTGTGTTTACACCTACACGTGGCTTGGTCTTATTCAGATATAATAATCAGATATAATAAAAACTGACCAGATATAAATGGGGTCTTCCAGTAAGAAACAGCATTTGCACATTAGCATGTGCTTTATAAATGGATTGGGTCTCCTTTTTCTAACTCATTCATCCATGACTGGTAAAAATGTACAATTCTTTACACTATGTGTGTACTGAAATGCTTGGAGCACACATTTGACCTTGATTGGAATGCTGCAGCTCAAATACATTTTAACAGCGATCTAAATCTTCTATTTAAACTGAAGAATAGTTGTCTATCTCTGTAGCTCCATGCTCTGTACACTGGTTAATATAAGGTTTGTGGTTCAGAATCATTACATCACCACTGATTTGTAATAGTGGAAGTATCCTGGGCTTGTGTAAAGGGTTCATTTTGGGTGGAAAGGGTTAATTTTTATATTCTTGAAACTTGGAAACTGTAGGGCAAGGCTAGATGGAACATGCACAGAACCTGAGAGCTTAAAAACTATTTTCTCACTGACTTTGTGATTTTCCTCACGTATTTGTTCTTAAACTGTTCTATGGTTCATGAGTTAATTGCAGTTCTCCCAGCCGGAACAGCAAATGTCTGTAAATCTCTCATGAATATCTTTTCTCAAAAGAGTTTTTCTAACTGCCTCTTTGTATGTTTACTTTCAGGTCTATCTGGATGTGAAATTTGCTCATGATCCGAAAATCAAATTACCCGTGGTGCTTCACTCTACGCCACTGTCCGAGAAAACAAGTGCTGTGGCACCTGTGGATGGATACGGAGGATTTGAATCATAGGCCAACAGCCAGGCAAGGTGGAAAAGTTCTGCTTTCTCTGGCCTCACCCACTTACAGAACAATACATCCAGCCCCGAATGATCTTGGTGAAAGCTCAGGAGTAGTTTTCAAACGAGCCCACTTTCAGATGGGCAACTTTTACACTTTCAAATGAGACTTTGAAACATCCAGTGGTGCTTCTAACATTATATACTTACTGTACCTCAAGCTCTTCCATATAGTTGATCATCTGTAGAATTACACTGTGAAAGACAAAACTATTTTATATTTTATACGCTTTTCAGTTTCTCTGGGTTGCCTAAACTTTTACTCAGGTAATACCGTCAGACACTGTGTTTCATTTATTTTCAGTATATTTTTAAGAATACCTCTTAGTCACTGCATCATTAACTGCTTGCTCCGAAAGGGATTAAGCAGATTTGACATTTGTTTTTGATGTTGAATGGTTGAACTGTTGAATGGTGCATTGCTTATATTACAATGCATTTACAGCTAAATACTTTATCATCTATTTCTGTAGAGCTGCAGCTATTGTGTATATACATATATAAAATATGATATATGTATGTGGACAAAAGTATGGGGACACACCATCTTTATGCTCCAGCAGACCAAGACCAACACCTATTCCAGCATGACTGTGTCCTAGCCTGCACTGAGCTCAACCCCATCCAACACCTTTGGGATGAACTGGAACAGATATTATGAGCCAGACCTTCTCATCCAACATCAGTGTCTGACCTCATAAATGCTCTACAGAATGAATGGACACAAATTCCTGCAGAAACTCTCCGTTCAAATGAATATACATCATTTTAAAGGGATATTTTCCTCTAATGCAATGTTTACATTCTTATTCTTTTATACAGGCAACTATAGTTAATTACATGTAAAAAAACCCCAGCTATTGTTAACTTACAGAAAATGATATGTTTTACTATATTTTTACTGAAATCCAAAAGTTGACATTTTTACAGTTACAATGCATAATCTCTCTATGGCAAACACTGAGGCAAGAGAACCCAGGCAGCTCCTGAATTTCTTCCCATCTGATTTACTGCCTTATATATCGCCTCCTTTCTTGCTGTTGCTGGCCTCATTATGTGTTCACACCAGGTCTTGCATGAAACTTGGAACACTGTCTTACATAACACCTACTTTCTAGCTAAAAGTGCATTATTCTCTCCCTGTTTAAGTGTCCTCCCTTAAGGTTGGTTGTTATACATTTTCTGAGGATAAAGTTCAATGTACTTTTAAACTGAGATAAAAATGTCAAGCATATTCTTATAATCCCTGTGTGCTACGGTTTAAAGGTCTGCTGTTGTGTAAACGTCTAGTAACTCACCTTGTGGTTTTTTATTAGGGAATTCTGAGGAACTGAAGATCACTAATGTCAGAGTTATCTCTGCTTTTCCAAACACAACCTATTGTGGTGTACGGTGACTAGTGGCTCTTTTTAAATTAAGTCAGTCATTCTGATATTGTCAACTCAAAGCAACAGTTTTCCAACCTTATACTGCAGAACTACCGCAGACAGATACAGTTTCTGGCTGAAACTACGACATTCTTTAAACTAGTCTCCACGCTTTAGGACCTTGAAAAACCTTCATGCCATATATTGTAGGAGAGATTGCCAGCTAAACAAGTCCTTTCTGTGGCTGAAATAAGGAGAAATGAATAGAGGCTTCAGGAAAGTTGCACCACATAGACAGTTATTATACAAGCTTGTTGTTTGTGACAGTTTTTTATTTGGCCTTTCTTATTGCTTTTTGTCCAACATTGCTACCCCTAGAATTCAGAAATGTGTCTTTGTGACTGCACAAAGCTAAGGTTTCTCTTTTTGTTGTCACCTATTTTGTTGTCACCTATCTTTGAGTGCATATTCAAACGAAGTGCTTTGTTTTTGCAAACATACTTGGTTAATAAAGCCCTGCTCTGTTTCTGAGAAAATAATTATCCCCATCAAAATATTCCCATTTTGTTGATCTGTAGCCTCAAATGAGGACGGACACACACAAATACAACTGTATTTGCTTTACGCAACTTATAACATCCAAGCAAAATCATATAATAGCAACAAGTTAGGAAAAAAACACAGAATCACTGAGCTGGATAAAGGATCATCCCGCCTCCAAAAAAATAACCCAATCAGGTGTAACTACTCACTTTCTCCATTGGACACCAAGCTAACAGGCTTCCCCTGTCATCAACTCTAATCATGATCTGTTCAGTATAAAAAACAGCTGTTCCTGGAGCATTCCAGTGCATGGTAGCACAACTGAAAACAAACAATCAACTGTGGGTGGCAAGGAGTTGTGAAATGATCTCCAGGATAAAATTGTGCCACAAGTCAGCAACTGTATTAAAAAAAAACTAAATAAAAGGTTTATTAATCCTTCGGAGCACTGTAAAGTCTATAATAAAGAAGTGGAAACAGTTTAGTACTACCAGGACCCTCTCCGGATCAGGATGGAAGTGCAAGGAAACTGACAATTCTGGCATACATGAACACACCACAGTATAAAGTGTGAACAGCACTGCATTTAACCCATTCACCAAGTGAAGCAGCGGGCAGCCAGGAACACAGCACCCGGGGAGCAAATTGTGGGGATGGTACCTTGCTCAAGGGAACCTCAGTGGTGCCACTAGCAGTCCTGAGATTTGAACCCATGGCTTTCTGATCACAGGGCAAATACAATAAACACTAGGTCACCAGCTGCCACCAAGTGGTCATTGTGTGCATATGACAGCATCACAAGTGCTACACGAATGTGGATGTCTCACAAAATAGTGCAAAAAAGCATCAAGGCCACATTAAGTATCTATTGAGCTTTGTCGACACACAACTTAATGATTCTGAAGTGGAAGAAGGTGTTGTGGTCAGATTAGACCAAAAATCAAACTATTCGGCACCGAATTGTACGTCTGGCTGAAAGCCAATCCAGCTCACATCCAAAGAACATCATCCCCACAATAAAGCATGGAGGTGGTAGCATCCTGTTTTTACTCTGCGGCAGAGACTGGAGCGCTTGTCATGATAGAATGATAAATGGAGAGGCAAAATACAATTAAATACCATGTCAATGGGAAGAAGGTTCACCTTCCAACACAACAGTGACCCAGAACACACAGGCTAAATGACCACACAGCGGCTGAAGGAGAAAAAGTTGAATGTCCTTGGGTGGCCTAGTCCAGACTTAAACCCAATTGAAAATCTATAGAATGGCTTTAAGATTGAAGTCCACCAGCATTCACCATCCAATATGGTCAACAGTTCTGTAAAGAAGAGTGGGCGAATACTGCACAGTCTAGACGCACAAGGTTGGTACAGAAGTATCTCAACAGACATTAATTAAGGACAGTAATTGACGCAAAACATGGTTCCACTGCGTTCTGACATAGAGGGGTGATCCTTAATCCATCTGTTACTAAGAGATCTTTCAACTGGATGTTATAAGTTGTTTTGAGAAAACACAGCTTTTTGTATGCGTCTTCATTTCAGGCTGCAAAGCAAAAAGAAGTGAATATTTTGAAGCACTGTGATTCTTTTCTATACCCACTGTATGTGTACACACAAAGTAAGGGTTGGGCAACTTCATACTGGATCATCAATTCTTCTGAATACATGCCCTTTTGAGAAACGATCCTCACGAAAAAAAATTCGCAACCTGGATATTAATGTTGAAATGGGACGTGCCTAAAATAAAGGAACGATTGAAGCAAATAAATGCATAGCGACTACTTTTCCTTCCGCCCGCTCCCTCTGCTGTTCTTTATCGGCTGGCCGTGAGGACAAGATGGACAAAAGTATTGGGACAGTTGGGTTTTTCAGGGTTGGTCTAGGCCCTTTATTTCCAGTGAAGGACAATCTTAATGTTTCATTTTGGACAATGCCATGCTTCTAGTTTTGTGGACACAGTTTGGGGGAAGAACCTTTTTCTTTTCCAGCATGACTGTGGGTCAGTGCCCAAAGCATAAATGCTCTACAGAATGAATGGGCACAGATTCCAACAGAAACTCCAAAATCTTGTGGAACGCCTTCTAGAAAGAGTGGAAGCTGTTATAGCTGTAAAGGAGGGAACCAAATCCAGATTAAAGTCAATGTATTTGAATGCAATGTCATTAAAGTTGCTGTTGGTGTAACGATCAGATTTTCCAATACTTTTGTCCATATAGCGTATTTCCGTTAGTTTTATTTTTTGATGTCTGCATTCCACTACAAAACCAAATTTTACTCGTTTTAAATGACCTTCATTTTGACTTTAATTTTCAGGGAATTAAGAAAAATTAAGGGAAAAGTGCACAGATTAAGGGGTAAAACTACTGAATTAAGGGGTAAATTAAGGTAGGGTTAAGCACATTTTAAGTACATTGGGTTTGGTAGTGTTCACTGGCCTTTTTCAAATGTACACAGGTAGACTTCTAGAAGTATCAGTACACTACTTGGTATTGGATCGAAAAGAGAATCAATGGGATTGCCGACCCGAAACACAGAGCAGAAGAGTGTGGGTTTTAAAGCCAGAGTCTGGTTCAGGCTTAACCGCTGTCCTTCCTCACACACTGTTTTTGGAAGGTGGGGGAAGGGGGAGGGGCGTGGCTTCAGCCGTCTCCCGGCCCACGGGCCGCGGGTTACCCATGACAACAGCTCGGGCCCGCTGGCAAGTCCCCGCCTTCGTTGGTTGGGGTTGCCATGGCGACTCCCCGCGGGACTCCACCCCCCACCCTCCCGCGTAGGAACGGCAGCAGGCGCGTCCAGCCAGGCCGGAGAGCCGCAGGGCTGCAGGGGAGAGGAACTCACGCCCAGCCTGAAGAGCCAGAATTCTGAACACGGTCTGAACGCAGTGGGCCTCCGGTAGTGGGGGGCTGTTACACCCACAATAAGCAGGAATAAAAGAAATGTTTTGATGTAAATGGCAAAACGACTACAAACACTACGAAACACTTAAAATCTTCCCATAATTTATCCCTGAAAATACACCAAACGCCAAAATTTGAATTAAGTGACCATTAAGGGTCAAATTCGGTAGTTTTACCCCTTAGTCGGGCTTAATCTGTGCACTTTTCCCCTAAATTTCCTGGAACTTAAGAACAAAATTAAGGTAATTTTAAGCAGTTTGGTTCTGTCGCGAAAGCAGCTACAAAGCAAAGTAGGTCTCATTATAGTGTGTAGTACAGTGAAGTCCACATAAAATTGATCTCTCCCGTTACTTTGCCAAACAGCTCCCCTAGCTGTTCCTGTGACACCAGGTACAAATCACTGGTGTCATCAGCTATTAAGTCTCTTCTAACAGCGGCAAGGTTTTCCTACCCTCACTAGTCTTTTCACAACACAGCCCAAAGATTCAGTAATATTTTCAATTGAAAGTGTCACTTGCCCACTCCCCCCCCTCACACAGCATACTCTCACTTAGACACAACTGTATCAAATAAAGGATGTTCAACAGGCAAATCAAACTGAAGGAGTCTGTCAAGAGCTCTCTTTTAGTGGCGCTCTGGTTCTCTGCTTAAGAATGGCTCATTCAAAGACACTGTACTCATATTAAGATTACACAGATGGTCTTACCCTAGTGGCTGGAGTGCATTTAAAAAGGTTACAATCTGTCTGTCCACCGAGACTAGAGAGCCCCTTTCAGCCTTCTAATTGCTACGATCTGTGTCCCCTTGACAGTTAGGAACATATATAGGAGACTTTCTCTTTGTTCCTGTGTGACTGTGATTCCAAATCTGTGGTTTCATACTTATTCTCGTGTCTATCTAAAGCCAACTAATGCAGAGGACTTTGTTTTCGAGTATTTATTTTGGAAAAGCATAAGAACTTCTCACAGAAAAAAAAAACATATGCCACTGCTACTGTCAATGTAAGTGCCGAAAAGTTTCTATTGGTTTTCTATTTGTCAATAAATTGTCAATTCAGGATTATAAAAAGTGACACAAGGCCTGTTGTTGGCAGTATGAAAGGCAATTAGACAAAACATTCTATACTAATGCAAATGTATAACTGCTGATTCCTTAACTTGTAAATTCGTGCATTACTACAACTATGACACTATGACTACAACTACTAATCAAATCAGACTACAAGGATGATTACAGTACTTGCAATGATTAACTTTGGATTACAAATCCTCAGTATCCAATGTGTCGCATAACCAGTTCAAAACAAACATCAACATGGACAGTAGAAAGTCAAATAAAAATCAAACAACAGCAACAACAACAACAAGAAAAAAAAACAAACAAACAAAAAAAAAACCCAAAGAGGAAGGAAGGCTTATTTATGGAATTCACTGAAGCACCCTCCCCGGCACAGGTGTACGTTGCAGATCTTGCAGCCAAACACACTCTCGTGCCTTAGGCCTTTGTTGGTGCAGTTCCGGCAGCGGCGTGAGCGCTCTGACATGCGCTCTAGCCGGTGTCCGTACTCCAGAGGTGAGTCAGCGTGGCGTTTGCGGGCGGCCCGCTCCATGCCCCGCGCACCCTGATAGTCCCCAATTAGCTGCTGTGCCAGACGCACACGGAAGTGCCGCTGCGTGAATTCCTTCCCACTGAAGCCAGCGGGCGGCACCCCCCCGCGGCTCTCGCGCAGAATGATGTAGGCGTTGACGATGCACAGGTTGACGTAGAACCACAGGAAGTAGCGCCACCACTTTTTGCATGGCCGCGCCACCTGGTAGCACTCACGCAGCTGGTCGCACAAGTCCACACCACGCATGTTCTCCTGGTACAGAAGCAGCGGGAGCGGACGAGGGATGCCGAGGGCTGACAAACTGCTGCAATCCCCGTCACTCCCGTCTCCGCCCCGCTTGCTGCCAGGCCCAATGCCCACAATGCCTGGCGCGGAGTTGGACGACAAGCAGCTTACTACCTTGGCATCCCTGGTGACCGTGGCCACCAGGTTGCCACGCTGGCACTGGTAGAACTCGCCTGGCTCCAGCTTGCCGACATTACGGGGCCTGAGGGCGTCGGGGTAGCCGCGGCGGTAAGGGTTGGTGGGGCCACAGCTGTAAAGTCCGTCCTGCAGCAGCCGCTGCAGCAGGGGCACTGAGGTGAAGAAGCTGTCCATGAAGAGGTGGTGGTATCGACCCTCCAGCCCCCTTACCAGGGACATGACCATCCGATGGCCCAGTGCAGCACAAGTTGCGTCGTTGCTTGGCTTGCCCACGTACAGTCGGGTGCGATGGCAGTAGCCTGAACGCGAGTCGCAGAGCATCCATACCTTCAGGCCCTTCCGCAAAGGCTTGGATGGCATGTACTGCGTCGGCGAGAAACGGCCCTTAGTGGCAATGGCACACTCATCAATAGTCAAGCACCGGTTGGGTAAGTAGGCGTCCCACATAGTGTTCCCTACCATGTCCAGCAGTGGCCGGATTTTGTACAGGCCGTCATACCCGAGCTCACCTTTAGAAGGCTCGGACAGGCGGTCACACAAGTGCAGGTTTTGGTTCAGTTTCTCAAAGCGCCTGGCGGTCATTGTTTTCTTAAAGCCGGCATTGCCTATAAAAATATCACTGGCCCAGTACATGCCATAGTCTGGAAGCTGATTGATCCCCATCAGGATGTTGAGGCCGACATATGCCCTCATCTCCCTGACGTCAGTGGGATGCCAATGGGGGTCTGACCTACCGCTCCTCCTCTGCCGGTAGAGGGCGTAGTTGTTTGTTTGTTCTACCATGTGTTCAAACAATGAATCTGGGAAGAGCAACCGGAAATAGTCTAAAGTGTCAGCATCATCCCCTAGCGAGTGCTGGGGGCCACTGTCCGCGGAGAAGGGCTCGATCGAGATTACCTGGTCGGGCTCGCCCCAGAAGTCTGGAGAGGCGCAGTCTTCGTCCAGGGCGTCGTAGGAGCCGAACAAGCCAGCGTGCTCCTCTTCCTCCAGATCGGAGAAATCAATGTCCGAGTCGGTCGAGGTGGTGTCTGAGCAGTTGTTGGAGCTCGCGTAGTAGGACTCCTCCTCGTAGTCCTCGTGCTTGATGCCATTGCCCGTCACTAGAATAATGTTGCAGCCGCCTCCCGCGATGTAGCTGGCTGGGTCCGCTGCGTCCTGCTCCGGGGCCGCCGCGCTCTTCAGCTCCCCCTCGTCCTCCTGCACTACTTCTTCTTCCTCCTCCTCCTCTTCCTCCTCTTCCTCCTCCTCCTCCTGCTCCTGGTCCGACTCGGGCCGTCGGAACGGGATCTCGAACCACTTCACGTCCGCGGAGAGGTTCAGGGGACATTCTTCTCCGTCCGAGAGCGCGCCGGCCTCGGGGTCCGCGCTGGTCTCCAGAATCGTAAAAAGCTCTCCTCTGTTCCTCGCCGCCATGTCGGGGTATCGAGCGGAGCCCGCATGAGGAGTCCTTTATTTATTCCGAGGGTCGGCCGAAAAGCAGCTCTGCCCGCCGGGGAGCCGGGGGGACTCATGGGTCTTCAGGAACATGTTGTTTTGGGGGGCTCGAAGCTCATTGTTCCCCCCCTCTCTCTCGCTCTCCCTCTCTCTCTCTCTCTCTCTCTCTCGACGCTCGGCTCGCTCCGTAGCGCAGTGTGGCCGCAGACGTCAGAAGCTGCTTGCATGTCCTGCTTTGTAAGGGCGTTTTTTTTTCTCTCTCCCCCCCCTCTCCCTCTCTCTCTCCCTCTCTCTCTGCAGCTGGTGGGGTTGTTGCTCGTTCTCCAGCCTGCCAGATGGCCGCTCGCTGTGCTAATGCCCGCTGGCACTGGCCGTTAGCCTATCACGGCTCTTTTTTTTTTATTTCTGCTCCACGCAGAAGACCCCCCGCACGCAAAGTTTATCACGGGAAAAACGTGGACCAAAAAGTTGAACGGACGCTCAAACTGTGACATTTCGACACTCGGGACACGTTTGAAGCCCTCCGCGGAGCTGACGTGGAGAGAGAGAGAGGGAGAGAAAGAGAGAGAGAGGAGCTCCAGAAAAAAAGTAGGCTAAAAAAGACCCACGCTGGTGCCGCCAGGCAATGTGGGCGCAGTCACGATTTTAAAATCGCCCGATAAAAGCGCCAGTTTTTCAAATTGGAGAAGGAAAATGTCGAGTGGTCTGACGTTGGATGAACCCTGGCCAATATCATGTCTCCTCGGTGGGGATTGTGGAAAACACAAGCACGGGGGGGATACACCTGCTTCACACTCAGAGATACTGCTGCCCAGCTGATCTCTCAGATCTGCTCTTTACTGACATTATTCCTCCGAATTTACTGACAGGAGGAGGATTCTCATAACATTGGCTTGTCAGTAACATCGTGTGTGTGTGTGTGTGTGTGTGTGTGTGTGTGTGTGTGTGTGTGTGTGTGTGTGTGTGTGTGTGTGTGTG
>JBBPCW010000039.1:7439434-7456071 GCA_037974425.1 Phenacogrammus interruptus | reverse complement strand
GAATGAAAGTAAAGTGATCTGGGAGAACATTTGGAGGCACATTTATGGTTTACACTATAAAAACAGGCATTGGGATATTTTTTTGGGGGGGGGCATTTTAATCTAGATTAATCTCAAGATTACAATGAGATTAATCTAGATTACAAAAATTAATCTATGCCCACCTCTAATATATATATATACATGGAGCTGCATGTAATGAAAATTTGATTGTTAACTTAATTTGACATGTGATATTGTTAAGGTTTATATGGTCAAATTTTGTTGGATTATATAAATCGCGATTTCTTCTAAACACCCATATATAGCAAATAATCCTAGTTTTGAACCTGTTGAAGGAATAACAAAAAAATTACATCACTTACTATAATCATTTTTTAGTATCAGATTTGACACTTATACAACAAAATCTGTATTTCTTTTTATTAAATATACAATACAGGTTGCCTGATCTAGATTGCCTGCCCCAAAACATTTAATTCCTTGCATATTATTACAGCAGCATTAAAATTAACATTGAATATATTTACTAGATTTTAGATGTTTTCACTTGCCAGCAAATCATTTTTACTGTGTTGAATTCAGTCTTGCAGCCCCTTGTCTTTAGGGGTGAAAAGTTCATTTCAAGGATAACACAAATACAATACATTACAAATACAGTCAAATGCAGTATTGTGAATATTGTGGATATCTGTATGTGTGTGCAATTACAGGTGAGGTGTACTTTGCCCCCACCACCCGTAAGATGACATTCGAAGAGGCCAAGGCTGAGTGTGAGAACCGGAACTCCGTCCTAGCCTCTCCTGGTCAGCTCCACGCCGCCTGGAGAAAAGGTCTGGACCGCTGTGACTATGGCTGGCTCTCGGATGGAAGTGTCCGGCACCCTGTCTCCGTACCCAGAACGCAGTGTGGTGGAGGTCTACTTGGGGTTCGGACCATGTATCGCTACCGCAACCAGACAGGCTTCCCTGAACCCACCATGAAGCTGGGAGCGTACTGTTTCAGAGGTATAACTTTTACATGGGGGGTTTACAGGGGCATCAGTTACTGAGTTTGCATTTACCTTTATGTTCACCTGTACATTGACAGAACCTAGGACTTTAATGGCATTGCATTCAAATACATAGACTTTAATATGGTCTCCCTTTGCAGCACTCTTCATGGAAGCCTTTTTCTAAAGATTGTGGTGATTCTGTGGGAATTTGTGCGCATTCATTCTGAAGAGGTCAGGCACAGTTGATACATGGCTCGCAATCTCTAGCTCTGTGCGGCCAGTCAAGTTCTTCCACACTGAACTCATCCAGCCATGTCTTTATGGAGCTTGCTTTGTGCACTTGGGCACAGTCATGCTGGAATAGAAAAGGTTCTTCCCTTAAACTTTGTCCACAAAGTTGGAAGCATGGTGTCCAGATTGTCTTGGTATGCTGAAGCTTTATGATTACCCTTCACTGGAAGGGGCCTAGCCTAAACCTTGAAAAACAGGTGTGTCCCAATACTTTTGTCCATATAATGGATGCACTAAGTAAAAGATTACTTCTTTCATGGGAGCGTGTCCATGCCCACAGCACAGTCTGATGTGAAATGGAGGCTGCACAACAGTCGCAGGTTGTGTTCCAGCACGCATGTTTTAATCTCACTGAGCTTTGGTCCTGTAAGATCTGATGCTGTGTTGGAAATGGGACCTTCAACAGTGGATAAAGTGGGAAAAACAAGAGAGTCAGCCAGCTAGAGTTAGTGATATAGTTGATAACTTTGACAAACTTTATGGTCTGTGTTACAGTGTTAACAAGTTACTATGATCTAAAACAAAGCAAAAAAATAACAAGAAGAAGAAGAAGAAGAATTACAACAACAACAACAACAATAATGTTTATGTTTATGTTTATGTCGATATTAACAATAATATATAATTACGTAGACCAGCTGTCTAAATGAATACAGATTAACATAGAGCTAATGCATGTAAGAGATTAATATAGTAGTATTGGAGTGCATGTGAGAGAGGCATCTATTCCTCTAGCTCCTTTATGTCATTTCTTAGAGTATGCGTAATCTAGTCCTCCACCCATACTAGCACCCGTGCACACACACACACACACACACACACACGTGCGCACACACACACACACATATACACACACACACATATACACACACACGTGTGGCCTGCAGCTCTCTGTGTCAATAAAACTCCCTTCTTTCCCACATCAGTGACAGTAAATCCAGGCAGAAGCTTAGACTGTGTGTACTAAGCTTGTTTTATTTGTGCTTGAAATGGTTGCCATTGTTTGGTATATCGAAGGAGAGTTCACATCGGACCGAGACGTGGTGCGCTGGAAAAGTTTACACAAGTCTTAATAGTCTGTGGAGCAGTGGTCCTCTGACCTCACTCCATTTCACTTTGGGTTGCCGCCCGTTGCCCTGGAAACCAGCTTGGGCTTGGTTGGGAAAGTTAAATCATATTTCTGAGCTTCTACTCCCATTTTACACTGTTACAAATACAAGTGCCCAAAAGGGTTCTTTGGATTGATAGAAGAACCGTGTTTGGTTCCATAAAAACCTCTTTAAAGCCCAACATGTAAATGAGAGGTATGAGAATGAAACAATGAAACAATATCTTTAAACAATATCTGTAAAAAATAAAGTTAGTTAGAACTCCTAGAACTCTACATCCAGGCCAAGAAGCATTTGGGAAACTTTTATCTCATTAAATAATTAGTTCTTTTCTAAGTTTGCCTCATGGTTTAACATTTATCAGTGAAATAATTAAATAATTCAATTGTAAAGCATTTCTTCCTACAAAAGCAGGTCTCTTTTTAATCCTATTGAGTATTGGACTTTCCCCTGATGCCCTCGGGCTTGATCCAGCAGCGTGAGAAAGTGCTTAGGTGTTATCTGTTGCTTCCCCCTTATTTTTCCACTTACCTCTCATTTCCGCCATCAGACCCTCCCTCCCTCTTGTCACTTGCACTCACGCTTATCAAAACGGACATGTGAATAACGTATAGAGTGACCGACGTGGCTCCAGAATCAGTGGTCCTGCTCACCTCTGACCCTGCGGGGACTCTATCTTTTCAACTGTGACTAATTTAGATCCCTCGCCTCCTGCCAGGCAGGGCGCTCATCCAGAATGACTGCCTGCTGTGATAAGTATGGGACCCCTGGGGTCACTCCAAACAGGACACTGTGACCTCCCTGGTCTTATTTTAGCTCACGCAGACCCCTCAGGGTCTATTTTGTTTTTCAACTGCTACTCAGGTACCACCAAAGTTGCACAGTTTGTAAATTGGTAACACGATATTGGATTTTGCAGTATTCCGGGTTGTGGTTTCTTATTTATTTATTTATTTTTTTAAAGTGACCATTTGTCATACGTGAACACACCACAGCGTGAACAGCACGAAATTGTTCCTCTGCATTTAACCAATTCACCAAGTGAAGCAGGGAGCAGCCAGGAACACGGCGCCCGGGGAGCAGTGCGTGGGGACGGTACCTTGCTCAGGGTACCTCAGCGGTGCCTAGCGGCCTTGGGGATTGAACCCGGACTTTCCGGTCGCAGGGCGGATGCCTTAACCACTAGGCCATCCAACTGCCTTCCTACTGCTTCCAACAGTTGGCCATCCAACTGCTTTCTTTCGGTCAATTTGAAACGAAGAGCCAATAAACAGAAATCATTTGAACGTAAATAAGCACAGGCCAATCTTTAATGGATGACCTGGATATCATGTACGTATTGCATAGCCATGGTAAGTATTAATAAAAAAATGATGTTGAATTAATATTGATTCTTCGTTTCAAACACACTCTGTCCATAGACCCATTGAAGAAGTATTTATTTACTTTTTTGGAACCGTGTCGGCGAGTGCATTGGGTTCTCATTTCTCTCACAGTGATCTATCTGAAACAAGTGTGCCAAAAGTTTCAAGAAAGAATAAAGACTCGCTCATTGACTGGAGCAGACCACAGTCTGGTTTTCTGCGAAGGAAAATAGTGCCTCACACCTTACATCAGAGATAGCTGGAGAAAGAGAGGGAGGGCATGTGCTTAATGCAAAACAGCTGGAGCTTCGGGTACAGTTTATGTCGTGCTTGAGGGGAAAGATTTTCTTAGCTGTCACTATGCTGTGTTCCAGTGTGAAAACCCCTGTGACCCAAATTTTTAAAAATATTTGATCAGGGTGTTACATGTAAGGGCTAAGTTGGCGAAACAAGGTTTGACCAGTATCCTGACAGTTAAATGTTGTTTTAAAAGCAATATCTCAGTGTTGTAGTTTTAAATGACAGTAAACTCATGACTTTGCAATAAGAAGAAATACATGATATTCTTCTGAGGTAAATTTATTGTGGCAAACAGCTGTGATCTATGAGCTTTGGTGGGAAGACTCAACACAACAAAGGGTATCCTGTTTACACGATTCCAAACAATTTACTTGTGAGGAGTTTGGCTGCTAGTTGTGGCCCAGCATAATTGATTTATAAACTACGCTGATTTATGGAGACACATTTCATTGTGACAGGTAATGTGTTACAGCAGAGCAGCCTTTTCCCATGTAGAGAACATTAGAGGACATAATGAGACTGGCTGACTGACTAAGACAAACTTTCTAGAAAGATATATAGTGCGAATTACTCAAGAGGAAACATAAATGCATCTCTTGCTTGTCCTGTTTGTTAAAGGCACTGTGCTTTTTCTTTTTAGTGTATCAGACTCTATTTCTGTGTCTACCTGTAGGTCGTGAGCTTTTCTTCAACCAGACGAGTTGGGTGGACGTCGCGATTCAGGGTGTTGCCACCACCTCACCCGTCACAGCCTCATCAACCACAGCTCAGACTACCTCCCCAGAGTCCAAGGGAGCCTTTGACACACATACCAGCTATAAAGAAGACCATGTTTCCACAGATGATTCAGAGAACGAGGCCCCAACGGAACCTCCTTCCATGTTTTCCACCAGCATGGCCCCACCAAGCGTTACAATGGCCCCTAGCAGCTCTGAGTCACAGACTAACTCACCAGCTGTGACAGTGGTCTTTAAAGAAGATGACTCAGTAGTGACCCTCCCAGAATTCAGCATTGATGAATTTGGCTCTAAAATCACAAATGAGTCTAATGTACCAGGCCGTGGAGATGTGGTCCGAATAGAATCTACTGTTGGCCCGAATGTTACAGAGACACCACCCGAAGAATCAGAAGATCAGAGTGTTATTAGAGTGGGCATGATCCCACCCGATGTTCCCCTCTCCACCTCTCAAAGCACAGAGCCATTGTTCGCAATAGGAATAACCGAGGAATCTATTGCGGAAAAGATCTCAGCAGATTCAGTGTCTGGTCTAGAGGAGACACATGTAACCCCAGACATGTCGTCTGTCTTAGAACCCACGGCGATGATTAATGTATCTCCAGATTCGGATACAGAAGAAACAGCAGAAGCTACGCAACCAACAATGGAGAGCAGGGCTTCCACGACCAGCACTGAAGCTTCCTCAGCTAGTGAGCCATCCACCAAGCACAGTTACCACAGTTCATCCCAAACACCAGTGCACCTGCTCTCTAGGACTCCCCAGGAAAGCAGAACCACCATCTTAACAGACGAGGCTGGTTTTCCTGGCACCCCAGATGTTCATCTCACCACAGTAGCTCCTAGAGACGAAACCACTGCATTTGCTGACTATGATGAGGGCGGGAAAAGCACTGATCTCGGTGTAATGGCTGGACCACCATCTCTACAGACCATCACTGCGGAGGCTGACGTTTCTGATACCTCAGATGGTGGTGATAGTTCAGGACTTGATACAACTGCAGTGACAACTGAGGCCACTGTCACATTCACAACAGTTGTTTGTGATACAGTACCTGGTACAGAAACAGAAACCACCACCTCAAAAATGGAAGAGGTGAAGCAGGACATCAGTCCTGTAGAAGAAAGCTCATCAGTTGGTCCAGTTACCAAGACAACAGATTTAATTGACACCCAAAAGCCTATCAGCACTGTTCCACCTTCTGATGAGTCCACGGTTTCCACGATGATGAGTTTGAAAACTGATGTACCCAGTGAAACATTGCAGGAGGAATCATCTACCAGTGCAGCAGTTGAGAAGGAATCAGTGTCAGACACTCAGGACGCTCTTAGTGAGACAACAACAAAAAGTAGTGATACAACCACAGACACTGATGCCAAGCAAGTGCCACCAGTGACTATTTCTCCTGCAACAAGCCCTGCCAATTGTACAGTGTCCTCTGATGCCCTGTCTGTTCACGTGATCATCATAAACGTTGATGAGAAGGCAAAGAACGATACAGGTAAGGCCCATTTGAATCATTTTGATTATTAGTTTCAACATTTTCTTTGTCAGTTAGAGTGGCTTGATGTGTAATTTTGCATTGTACAGTAACTCAGCAACTTGGAGTTCTTTATCATAGTAGTGTTAGGAACCCGAGGGTAAAATATAAACCTGTCATAATTACAAACCAAATTGTGAGGGTAACCGAACAGAAGCTAACAAATGTGAGCGAGTTTGGCCCAAAACCTTCCCTTTTTCTTAAGGAAGAAAAAGGAAAAGAAAAAAAATCCAAAAATTTCAACAAGGCTCCAAATATAAAAATTAAATCTGCTGGGCCCCTAAAATTCAAGGGACAAATCAAGCCAAACACATAACAGGTGGCCAGCACCATTTAAAAAACAGAGGGGAGCATTTAACAATCAGTTAACACATAACCAACCAAACAGACTCTGAGACAAAAACACAATGTTCTTAAATATACTGACAGCAGATTTACTAAATAACTACAAAATATTACATTCTAGAAACACATGAAAAGACACAATACAGACATGATTTGATCAAAGCCATATCCATCCCCCCCATGGCTATAACAGCAATTGATCTTGCCAATTAAGGCTGGAACCAAATAAGTACTGCTCTGTTCCTTGGTGAGCAGTGAATCTATACATGTCTTATGCACCAAAATGATGTTTACATTTAATCAGGCTGTGTTAAAATTAATTGAATTGATTGAAGTGAATTAAGTTGAAGTTCAAATAGTAATAAGTAACATGATGTACAGATCACTGTGCTGTTCATTTACCATAAGTCATTGGAAGAAAAAATACATTTTAGGTCAAGACTATTATAGGCTATTATAAACTGTTGTCTTAGATTTCATGCAATGTATCTTAGTGTTTAATGTATTAGCTTTCTGTGAGAAAATGTTTCGAAACAAACATTTTTGAACATCTGGTTCATCATGAAACATTTTGAACATCAAATCAATTGTCGTTTGGTTTGAACCAAATTTTCTTTGTGGCATTTCATATCAGGCCATTCTTAACAATATGATCAAATATATATGGTTGATATAGCATGCCAGTGCTGTCCAGGGTGCTGAAGAATTTGATTCTGTGTCGAGGAAATCCTATAGACGGTGTCTCTCGAACAGATACAGAATGCATTTGTTGCATTTTTTTTTTTTTTATTTACTGGGTTACAGGGTTTAATGCCTGTAATTGAAATACTGTTGAGCTGTGGACAAGCCCATTGATTCCAAATTGATTCCACTGATTCCAGATATTTTATCACATTTAAATGCTTCGTTTAATTTAACCTGACTTAAAAAGAAATGTTTTATTTTATTCTTTTGCTAATGGCTTAGAAGTATCCTTATTGGGCTGCGATGAGGGGCAAGCATGTAAAATTCACCGCTGTGCTAAAGACATGATTTAATGAGGCTTCATTGTATTTTTAGTGTATAGTACAGAAAAGGTCTCTGAATAGATGTCTCCACGTGGGTTCTTTAAAAGCACGCTTTGTTCCAGACACATTGAGATTAACCAGCGTCTTCTTTAGACTTGGCACTTTCAAAGCCCTCTTCTGTTCACTCTCTGTGTGAAACCACTCTTAACTGCTTTCAAATGAGGATCCTGCTGCCTCATTACTTGCTCTGATGCTTTTGTCTTTTTATAAATATATATATAAAAGACGAGCATAAGTTTGTCTCCCAAAGCAGCTTCAAAAGAGTTTTTTATCTCTGAGATCTTGTATCTCATAGCATGGTCTACATGCGTTTCTCAAAAAGCTGATTGGCTTAGGTGGAGCACAATGGCTACAGTTTCCTGACAGTAGAAATGTCATTGTCTGTTTCTGGCTGTATTTGATTTTGCATTTCTTTCATATTTGCCTGTACATACAGTTGTTTGAGCTGACTTGATACTGTCTTTCAGTGTGGTTAAAAAACAAAAAACAACAAAAAAAAATGTTCTGGAGAGGAGATTAGTGGTCTTCACAAGATCTGTTTACTGAAGTTAAATTACAGTATGTATTGCAACATTAACCACAGTTGTTCTCTTTCAGTCGTCATGTGTTATCCCCGGTCAAATCTGAAGCAACATCTCTGTCCTTAATGTCAATTTTTAAGTGTTTATTATGTGGAAACTGAGACAATTCATGGAGTAGTTTACATAGTAGTTTACTTTAAACCCCTAGTCAGTGGTTGCTGATTACTAGCTTTTGTACAGGTGATTTGGCATCCATTTTTTTGGCTATGAGATCAATGCAGTCTGCTTAACAGGCCTGTTGATGCTGGGACTCCATGCCACAGGTTTTCTCCACGTTCTTTCCCAGTTTCTGGAGGCTTGGCAGGCAGACATTTTGGCCCAATACCTGAATAAACACAGATGCCTATTAGCACAGTGAAGACTGGGCACCACAGCAAGGCTGATGTCACCTCCAGAGCAAAATCTCCTCTCCCTGTATAGACAGCTGAGTAGCCATTGCCTGGGCTGTGAGAAGGGCCAATTTTTACAGGGCTAAGATTGAGCCTACTTGTGGCATCATGATTGCTTAGGCAGATCTAGAGTTGTAGGATATAGATCCGTGGAAAATTTTGTTCCATCCTGTGTGGCATCATCTTTACAGACATTCTTATTCATATTAAGAGTGAAGCAAATAGTGAGTTATGGGTATAGCACTGGAAGTCTAATAATCTTGTTAGCTTGTGCTACTGCTTTAATGCAACAATATATACATTTCTCGTTTATCCCATTGCTGTCATGATTTTGTTATTTGTGTTAGTTGTTTATTTACCAATAATACTGTGCATTACTGAGCATAAATTATACATTAATAAATTATGATTAAGATATTTAACTGTTGGCTCTGATGTCTGTAGGTAGGCTTGAGCCCAATGCACAGTTTGCAGATGAGTATCATTATAACAAACTAGAAAAAATGAACAATGTGAAAATGCAAAATACATGTACACTCACCTGATAGGATACTCTCTTGCCATCCTAAACTGAATTTATTTATACCTCTGACCATTTTCCCAACGTTCTGACCTGCAGTTTAGTCCAAGACTTCACTTAAAGTCCGGGATACCAGCTGTAATTTTAATTTTTATTTGCAAATTCAAACCAAATGTCATTTGCTGTTTCTTGAGAAACTACAGATTTTTTTCAAACATTTTTTGATGGAGGCAGATATTCCTAAACTTATTCCTAACTTAAGTAAGTTGTATGTGGTGGCTGGACTCCTGCCCATAGGCTGGACTCCTGCCCACAGCTGGGGCAGCTGGTAGCCTAGTGGTTAGGGCGTTCGCCCTGTGATTGGAAAGTCCAGGTTCGATTCCCAAGACCGCTAGGCACAGCTGAGGTACCCTGAGCAAGGTACCGTCCCCACACACTGCTCCCCGGGCGCCGTGTTCGTAGCTGCTCCCTGCTTCACTTGGTGAATGGGTTAAATGCAGAGGGTGAATTTCGTGCTTCACACTGTGGGCTGTGGTGTGTTCACGTATGACAGAATGATCACTTCACTTTAAATAATGATTTGAACACAAGTGATCATTTGTGTCTGTCTTCAGTAGCCTGAAATAGTCCCCATATGTCTGTGCTGCAGGCCATTTAATTTGACGCAATTCAACAGAGACAAAATATGGCGACAGAACTTTCAGCAGCTGGAGGCTGAGTAATGAGGAAAAAGCTGTCTTGAAGAGAAGGGGGTACTAAAATCTGTCTTCCCAGACTCTGTGGACTGAAACAGGTGTCTTCATCTGTAACCGCTGGCCTTGCAGGTGTTCCAGCTCTCAGCCACTAATCTGGCAGAGGTTTGAGTTGTGGGAAATGTTGGAAATTACCACCTTTGTGTGTGGTGGAAATGCGCTTGGTGTGTGGTGAATGAACGATAAAATATGTCTGTAATTGATAATGCATGGCTATACTGGAGACTGCAACCACATTTAGGCAGCTTGGTAGTTTAATGCCTTTGAAAGCTCAAGTGCATTTGTTTCATTGTGACCATTATTTTCAGAGAAAGTCTTGCAGTTCATAGCAAAAAAGTCAGAATTTTTGACTCATGATGCTGGATTTTGAATATTTTGTGTTTAGACTATTTGAGAAACAGTATTATCATCTTACACAATCACTGTAATATTTAAAAATATCCCTGCCAGCAGGTGAAAGATATCACTATTATACCTTTTTTCTCAATACAGTCACATTCATTAAATGTTATATCAGTTCCAAACTCTGGTTTTAATTGTGTGACTCAGCACCAGATGCGTTTCTAGGACAAGCGATGACTTGGCTAGAATGAAGGCAGCATTCATCCTAAATTACTGACCCCTGAGGATAAACTCTTAATCCTGCTATTGTGTTCACTCAGTCCTCCTTGCTTTCAGAATTTACTGTCAGTTTTTGTGTCTCCGGTTCAGTTTATGCAAAATGGGAGAAGGAAAAGTAATTTAATGAATTTTAGTTGATTTTCCCTATTTTATTTTTCCCTTTCCACAGCTGACGTTGAGTCCACACTTTCTATGGGGCAGATTCCCATTATTCCGGAGATACCTGATGAGCCCATTCCCTCCCCTGTGGATGGTGAGCCTATTTTGAGTAGTGAAGGTTCTACTCATGATCTTCTCTCCACTGTCACTACAACTCCAGCACTCAGTTTTATAAATGGCAAGACTGAAGTGAGCTTTGAACCGAAATATGGAGCAGAGAGTGAGGTGAGAGGAGATGTATTTGAGAGAGTGTCACCCATGGTCCAAAACCAAACACAACTTGAAGATCATGAAAAAGAGGAAACATCTCCATTTGATTACTCAGTGATAGAGCTTGGTACAACACACGATGAGTCTGTAACCTCAGGCCAAGAGGTAACCTCTCCCACAATTGCTTTGTTTGGTACATTTGAGCCACCGTATGATTATAGTCAAGAACCAGTAGTTGTAGAAGCCACTCCTCCATCACATCTTGAGCCAGAGCCTGAAGACGAGACTCTCATAGCTGATGGAACCATCATACCGAGTACGACAATTGTGCCCTCAAGTTCCTCCAAACCACATCAGCCATCGAAGGACTTTGAAACGTCTACTGCTAATACTGAGGGACGGAGTGCAGCAATGCTAGCATCTACAGCAACCCCTACCACTAGGATAGTGACTATAGATCCTAACCAGGTGGACACAAGTGTGAGCTTTTCATCTGAGACCCCATCAGGTATCTCAGCAACTTTACCTTCAAAGCCAGCAGATGAGATTGAGCCATCTGTGTCTGTCGAAGAAGGATTTGGAGATGACTCCAGTCCTACACAAGTTCCAGTGGAAACTGCAACAGTGCCCAAAAACTACTCAGCAACTGAAACTTTAGATGAGAGAGAAATACTAACTCATTCAGAGATCCCAATAAGCACGGAAAAGCCATCAGATACATTAACTACTACACGAGAGGCAATTCCAGTTACTTTCTCTAAAGAGAACTTTCTTTCAAGCCATCAGGACACCAGCACTGAGAGCAGGGCTCCATCTGTGTTCACTGTGTCTCAGTCTACACTTGCTACTTTCCCATACACAACAGAGACTGAAATAAAAGAGACCACAGCCTCTACAGTTGTGGTGACAGATGCTACAGATTTGAAAGACACCATTGGAACCAAAACATTTATTAAGTCCGAGGACGGATTAGGTGGCCCAACACCTGATTTGTTTTCTACAAAGCCTACTTTTCTGCATGGCACAGTTACAAGTAAATATGACACTGTGGCATCACACGGACCAATAACAACAGAAACTCTGAAGTTCAAAACAGAAGCAACATCAGTATGGGAAGAACACTCAAAGAGCGATTCCTCAACACCAGTGACACCAGTGACATTATCTACAGAACAGAAAGAGAAAGCATCGTCAGGTACAACCATTTTTCCATCTTCTGACACTGGTGGCTCAGATTATACCCAAGAAAAGCTCACCACAGAAACTGTAACGGTTCTCCCATTACATACCTCAACTTCAACTGATCAAAATGTCACCCTGGTCCAAACAGGTGAAGGCACGATGTCAGTCCAGACAGAGCAAGCATCTACTTCAGTAGTGCATACTTCAGAGGACATTGTAACAAGTTCAGTGCTGCCTTTAACCGATGGCACAGCAAAGACAATTACACATAGCACAGTACCTTTGTCTACTCTTAAAATGACTGTATCATCTGAAAGCACCGATGCTGTAGCTACCACTGTGCCAATTCTTACACCAGAAGAAGGTTCTGGTGACCAACTAATTGACATACTTACAACAGTGCCTCCTACTGAGGTGTACACCACAGAACCAGGGGAACAAAACATGTCATCATCATACAGTCCCAAAGTCACAGAGACTATGATGTTTCAAACAGAAGCAACATCAAAGCTATCAGACGTGCCTATCATTGATGCCTCTGAAACAATGTTTTCCTCAACAGAGAGTGCATTTGAGAAAACTGATACGTTTACTGTGGAGTCCCTAGGCACTATCTCTGAAATGTTTAGTACAGTGGAAACAACAAGCCAGGTTACACCATCAAGTTCTATGTTACCCTCAACAGAAGGCTCATCGGCGGATGTGGTATCAGTCAAAGAATCTACAACCCTCTCTGCACACTCTACACACGATCTCAGCAAGAAAACCACCACAACATCATCTACACCTATATCAAGCACGGATATCACCACAGGGTCATTGCTTTCTACAATAGAAGATGAATTTTCTGGAGATTCGTTAACACTAACTCCTTTTGCTCAAGCGAAAAGTACAATGATGAATGAACAGGACATGACAAGGCATGCAGAAGTGAGCAGTTCTACCACAACAACAGAATCGGCCTTGTCTGACCATACTACAACTGCACCAACACCACGATCAAGCTATACAGCAACAGAGTCTCATGGGTCTAGCTCACCAGTCGATGTGCTTCATACTACAACCATGTCACACAAACCAGTTGACATTAGCCATACTCCATCAGTGTCAGTCAGACCAATCCACACTTTCAGTGAGTCAGCGGTTACATTAACTGAAGGCCCGACAGTCAAAGAATCAACAAGTTCCATCATCACTCCAAGTTCACCACTTACAGCAACAGAGGATGAATTTTCTGGTGAGAAGGACATTGATTTGTTCAGCACCACCTCTATTATGGATCATACATTTACAAATCAACAGGACATGACAAGGCTACTTGAAGGAGCAACATCAGAGGCCATTCCTTCTGCTACAACCAAATCAGTCACTTTAAGCCAGGCTACATCAGCACCACTTTCAAGATTGAGCAATATGACAACAGAGTCTCGCTTGTCAGGCCCAACAACAGCAAAGGCAGTTGAAACCATTCATAGTACAACTGGGCCACAAAGGACTGTTGACATCAGCCATACTTCAACAATATCAGAAGAATCAATCCACACTACGATAGAATCTTCCAGTGCGTCAACAGGCACATTATTAGAGAAGACATCAGGCAAAGAATCCACTATGGTTCCCCCCACACATGAGCCTACCAGGGCCCTGAAACCTACCACAGCTACAGCCACAATAGACACAAATCATACAGTCACATTTAAATCCACCATTTCTTTAACAGATGAAGCAACAACAAAACCAGCTGTGGACATGGCACAGAGTACGAAGCTTTCTTCTACTATTGCGAGTGCTGACACAACTTCAAGCATATTACTATCCACAACAGAGGATGAATTTTCTGGTGAGAAAGATATTGATTTTTCCAGCCCAACTTCTTTTGTTCAAGTGAGCAGTACTGTTGCAAATGAACAGGATAAGACAAAATCACATGAGACAGAATCAACTACAGGGAGCATTTCCACTACAACAAAATCTGACCATACTGCAACCATGCCGGTATCAAGCCATATATCAACAGAGCCTCACCAGTCTAGCTCCACCAGAGCAGAGACAGTTGAAACCATTCATTCTACAACCGAGTCACACAGAACACCCAGCTCCATGACAGAAGAGTCATTTGAGAGCATCCATACACCAGCAGTATCATTAAGACCTATCTACACCACGGTGGAATCTTTAAGCACTCACCAACCACTAGAGTCATCTGAATTTGATCACACAAGGCCTGTACATTCCACAACACCTTTGCTTGAAGCCTTGCACACAACAACAGAGTCAATCAGAACTACCCACTACAAAACAGAATCCCAGTTCAATACTACAGATATCAGCTCAGCTGTTCCAAGCTCAAGCATGGCTACTGAAGAATCACATATCAGTTCAGCTTCTTCTGTATTTAGTACAAAGGAAACAACAACAGCATCACATGAAGGCACTACAAGTGACAAGTCCTCGACAACTCCATTTGAGGACGGCTCAGGAGAAATGCTTACTGAGACGCCATTTGTTGTTCACCAGACACCATCAGTCATGCCAGATCAGATGAAAGAAACATTTGCTAAAGCATCTGATGATGCAACAGTTACTTTGTTTTCAATCTCAGCTATTAGCCACCCTACCCTTCAACCATTCACTGGTGAAGCCACTAAAGAGTCAGAGGGGTCTGGTGATGAGGATTCTGGTGATTTATCTTCAGCAGTTATTCTTGAGTCGGCTCCTCCTTCAGAAGCTCCATCAACAAAAGGTGTACCAGCAACGAAATCAGAATCTCTACTCAGTACTACAGCTGTTCCAACCTCAAGCATGGTTACCGAAGAATCCCATACCCAGTCAGCTTCTTCTTTATTCAGTACAAAGGAAACACCAACAGCATCATCACATGAAGGCACCAGAGATGAGAGGCTATCGACAACTCCTACTGCTGGTACAGAAGCTGACACAAAACATGAGGAAAGCTCAGGAGATGAGCCTAGTGAGCTTCCATTTGTTCCTCTGACAACATCATTCATCCCAGTTCAGACAATTTCACCTGTGGTTGAAGAAACCTCTGCTAAAGTATCTGATGGTGCAACAGTTACTTTGTTTTCAAGTTCAGCAATAAGCCAAACTACCCTTCAAACATTTACTAGTCAAGGTTCTGATGAAGGTTCTGGTTATTTACCTACTACAGTTGTTCAGGAGTCAGCTTCTCCTCCAGAAACTCCATCAACAGAAGATGTACCTACAACTAAATCAGAACCTGTGGTTGGTACTAGAGATATTAAAAGCTCAGCTGTTCCAACCTCAAGCGTGGTTACAGAAAAATCACACACCAGTTCAGCTTCTTCTCTTTTTAGTACAAAGAAAGCACCAACAGTATCATCATATGAAGGCACCAGAGATGGGAGACTATCAACAACTCCTGCTGCAGATACTGAAGCTGACACAACATTTGAGGAAAGCTCAGGAGATAAACCTAGTGAGTTACCATTTGTTCTTCTGACAACATCATTCATCCCAGTTCAGACGATTTCCCCTGTGGTTGAAGAAACCTCTGCTAAAGAATCTGATGGTGCAACAGTTACTTTGTTTTCAAGCTCAGCTATTAGCCACACTACCCTTCGACCATTTACTAGTCAAGCCACAGAAGAGACAGAGAGTTCTGCAGATGACGAGGATTCTGGTGATTTATCTACTGCAGTTGTTCTTGAATCAAGTCCTCCTTCAGAAGCTCCATCAACAAAAGATGCACCAACAACGAAATCAGAATCTGCACTCAGTACTACAGATATTGAAAGCTCAGCTGTTCCAACATCCAGCATGTTTACTGACAAATCACATATGAGTTCAGCTTCTTCTGTATTTAGTACAAAGGAAACACCAACAGTTTCATCACATGAAGGCACTGCTGATGACAAGCCCTCGACAACTACATCTGCAGAAACAACATTTGAGGAAGGCTCAGGAGAAATGCTTACCGAGACACCATTTGTTGTTCATCAGACACAATCAGTCATCCCTGTTCAGACAATTTCACCTGTACTTGTTGAAACATCTACTAAAGAATCTGATGGTGCAACAGTTACTTTGTTTTCAAGCTCAGCTATTAGCCACACTACTCTTCAACCGTTTACTAGTCAAGCCACGGAAGAGACAGAGAGTTCTGCAGATGACGAGGATTCTGGTGATTTATCTACTGCAGTTGTTCTTGAATCAGGTCCTCCTTCAGAAGCTCCATCAACAAAAGATGCACCAGCAACGAAATCAGAATCTGCACTCAGTACTACAGATGTTGAAAGCTCAGCTGTTCCCACATCCAGCATGTTTACTGACAAATCACATATGAGTTCAGCTTCTTCTTTATTCAGTACAAAGGAAACACCAGCAGTATCATCACATGAAGGCACCAGAGATGAGAGACTATCGACAACTCCTACTGCTGGTACAGAAGCTGACACAAAACATGAGGAAAGCTCAGGAGATGAGCCTAGTGAGCT
>JBBPCW010000039.1:7423828-7439334 GCA_037974425.1 Phenacogrammus interruptus | reverse complement strand
CCCTTCGACCATTTACTAGTCAAGCCACAGAAGAGACAGAGAGTTCTGCAGATGACGAGGATTCTGGTGATTTATCTGCTGCAGTTGTTCTTGAATCAGTTCCTCCTTCAGAAGCTCCATCAACAAAAGATGCACCAGCAACGAAATCAGAATCTACACTCAGTACTACAGATATTGAAAGCTCAGCTGTTCCCACATCCAGCATGTTTACTGACAAATCACATATGAGTTCAGCTTCTTCTGTATTTAGTACAAAAGAAACAGTTTCATCACATGAAGGCACTGCAGATGACAAGCCCTTGACAACTACATCTGCTCTCCAAACGTTCACTAGTCAAGACACAGACGAGACAGAGACTTCTGCTGAAGAAAGTGGTGATGGCTCTGGTGATTTATCTACTGCAGAGTCAGGACCTCCTTCAGAAACTCCATCAACAGAAGATGTGTCAGCAACTAAGTCAGAGTCAGTTATTAAAACTGATGAAACAGTACACACATCTAAAGATACATCATCAACTTTGACAGCTACTGTAACTGTTGGTTCAGGAGATGTGAATTCTGGCATGCTTAAGACTGTTACATCACCAATGTCCATCACAAGTCACACGGCATCATATGAGAGAGAGAAAGACATCGCAACTTCGTCTCTGAAAAGTGAGGCCTTTATTAAACACACCCTCACATCGGCAGTAACTACTGAGCTTTCTCCAACAACAGCTGAACCGCCAGTTTCTCCCCAAGAGAGAAGCAGCACAACAATGCAATCAATATCAGTTAGCACTGATATGGATGGGTCTGGGGACACTGATGATCAAGAATCACCCCTGCTTGAGGGATCTGCTGAGAAAGTATCAGAAATCCCAACTGAAGCAAGTAAAGAATATTCTGTAAGAACTGATGAAGCAGAAATAAGTTACACAAAGAGCACTTTAGATGACTCAAGTGTTGAAACATCTACGTATTTCACACCAGTTGAGTCTCATCAAACTCATACTGTTTCTTCAAGCCCGGCTTCATCTTCTGAGCCTGGCAGTGGTGACACTGAGGATACAACAGTTGAATCTGAAGGGCCTGAAGATAATGGTTCTGGTGATGTAATATCCACTGTTGTCCTTGAATCAACTCCTCCTTTTCCAAGTCCACCAACAGATGATGCAACAACAAAATCAGAGTTGGCACTTACAGGAACTAATGGAACAGTTTTCCCAGTACACATAAGTACTAAAGAGGCATCATCAGTTCTTCCCTCCTCAATGATTGCCTCCACCACTGCTCCAAAAGACCAGAGTGATTACACATTTACACCAGCATCACCAACTTCTGTCACTGGTGTTACAGTGTCAGGTGTTAGAGAGGAAGACACTGTTAGCACAGCACAGAGATATACAACAGAACCTGGTCACAGTAAAACTCCAACTGTCACCAGCCCAGCTATAACAGGTGGGGAAATATCTACTAAAGAGGTCCTCGAATCAGCTTCAGTCACTACCTCTTCTCAATCAAGCAAAGATGAAACTTCAGCCTCTCACTTAAAGAGCATAAGCTCTACAACACAGTCAATGTTGCACAGTGATATGGAAGGATCTGGGGCCTCAGACACAGAAGGTTCTGCTGAAGAGATACCTGAAACTGTAACACAAACAGATTTTTCTGTAAGAACGGATGAGGCAGAAACTAGTGAAGCAAGGAGCACAATAGATCATCTAAACATTGAACGTTCTACTCAGTCCACATTTTTAAAGTCTGAATCTGCTTCAGTGTCTTCCAGCCAAATTAAGGGACAATATATGACTTCAGAGCCTGGTAGTGGTGAGAGCGAGGACAATGAAAGGACTGAAGATGATGGCTCTGGTGTTGAGTCTGCTGCTCCCTCACAAATGCCATCAACAGTTGTCACAACAGAAAAATCAGAAGTGTCAATACACACAACTACCCAAGAGGTGACATCTGTTCATGCCACCTCAACTTTGACAAAGCCGGTAGTCACCTTCACAAAGGAAGAGGATGGCTTAGGTCTCCAGTCAACTGTGACAAACACTCCAGTGCTGTCAAATACAGCTTATATGCATTCGACATTGGAACACACTGACATTAGATTGGCTGCTGCCTCAACCACAGATGACCAAGAACTAACCACACATTTTACAGAGGATAAAGCTGCCATTGCTACTGGTGGCACTGAGACTTCTACTCTGGAAACAACTACACAAAATGTTGTATCCAGTGAAGATGCATCAAAAGTTCAAATGGCCCATATTACCACACGGTTTACACCTGAGCAGACATCAGACAGTTTAGAGATGTCTACTGGTTTGCCTACAGCTAGTGCCTTCACCAAACTGGAGGAATTCAGCATACAAACGAGCACCCAGAGTTCCTCAACCACCTTTGAGCAAGATGAGCAAGGTACAGCAGTAATCCCAACAAGTAGTGATCTCAGATCTAGCATACCTAGCATGAGGCCTCATGAAACAAAGCCATTAACAAGCACTATTATCATATTCACAGAAGATCTAAAAAATGAGGACGAACTTTTCTCACCTGTTACGGTTAGCATGAAAGATCAAAGTACTAAAGCAGAAGCTATTACCAAAGACGACAGGATTATTGATGCAGACACAGTTTCAATTTTGGACCCCTCATCCCCACTTGCCTCCACAATTATGGCAGAGGAAGCTGCTGGTATAACAGCAGTCACCATGACACCACTATCCTCCAATATAATGACAGAGGAACCAGAAGGATCTGGAGGAGGTGGCCTTTTATATTCAGGACCGTTCCAGTCAACCACAGAAAGATCGGCTGTGACCTCTGGTCCAGGGTCACTATCAGGCAGCTCAACACAAGTAGCATTCTCAGAAACAAGACCTACACAAGGTCTTGATGAGAAACCCATTGTCTTTTCATTACAGCCTACTCAAACGATTGGTCCTACAAAAGTCAAGACTCCAGAGACATCTACTTCTACATATTCGGCTCCAACCACTCCACATTTTACTCGGAGTACGACACATTCTGCGCAGACAACTACACACCCAAGGTTCAGCGGATTACGTCACACTGGCACCACCCCTCATTCCACTACCAGCACCTCGTTTCCTGATCGTACCACTTCACACACCACCCACAGCACACATCGACCCACATTTACCACAAATCGTCCGCTCTACACTACTACTCACCACAGCCATGCTATCACCAAACCTAGCCACACAACCACTGACCACCCTAAATCTATTTCACAGTCGGTTTCTACCACAGAACGTTCTGAATTTAGTACAACAAGGGCAATATTCAAGACTGACAAAACACTCGCTACGGAATCTATTCAAACTGTTGTAACCACAAATGACGTGGCATCGTCAACAACCTTGAATGAAACTGTCTCACTTGTTCCATCCTCAGTAGTGGAAGGCTCTAGTGAAGGCTTTGACCTAGATATACTAAGCCCTGAATCTACGCCCCATGTAGACTCCATTCTGTCTACTGCCACAAGTATTCTGTCATCAGCTGATCCAAGTTCATCGAAGGAAACAGTCTCCTTTGTAGATGTCACTTCATCGACTACACCTGAACATGGAATTGTTCACCAGCTGGATGAGACCACCGCTGCAGATCCTTCAGTCTCCCAGTTCACAACAACAACCTTTACCAGCAAAGAGGAAGGCTCAGTGTCTATAGTGACTGATAAATCAGATACAATCAGAGAGTCTTTTGAGACTGCAGCTACAAAAACGACAGAGGATACAGAAAAAACATCAGTGGACCCTTTTACTGATGAAGCAGAAGGTAGTGCATCTTCTTACGTAGAGAAATCTACTTTTGGTGAATTCTCTACAGTTTCACTTCACACTGAAAAGGTATTGGGCCATAGTGACACCATGCAAACAGGACAGAACATTTCAACAAGTTCAGAAGATCCATTTTCTTCAGTTACACGTAGACCAACAGTGATATACGCAACACCTTTGAGTCCAACAGAAGATCAAACAAAGACTCTGACTCCTGCAGGTGTGTCAGAAGAGTCACACACTGATGCAGGCTTGGACTTTAGTGCCACGGTTCATGGAACTATGGCATCATCTCCTTCCGTATCTGAAGTGTTTTTAGAAACCACCAAAGACTATGCTGAGACGCAGACTGTTGAAAAATCAGCAGAAGTGGCAAGCAATACAGCAAAAACTCTAAAGGACATAGAGGTAACGACTGTATTCCCTTTAGAGGATGGGACAGGAACAGACAGTACATCTTCTGTCGGGAAGAGCTCTACTCACAGTGAATTTACCTCCCTTAAGACAGACACTAATGACTTATTGGACTATGATGGCACAAAGAAACCTTACGCTGAGTCCAGAACAGATCAATATCCTGCTGGATTCACTGTTGAGATGCACACTCAAGTTCAGCAGACAGATGAAGTAACAGCAGAATCAAGAAGTTCAGAAAGCCCATTTGATACAACCACATGGAAGACAAGTCAATTACTGTCATCTACAGAAGAAAGCTTAGGTGATCAGGGGACTGAAATTGTAAGCAAAGCCTCAATTACTCCCTCTCCTGAAGTGGCCACATCCTACAGTGGCCTCCCTACCACTCCTTTAGTTTCACTGGTGACTGAAGAAAGCATGAGTGGCATTTACTCTGCAGCCTCAGCACCCACAATACTTAAAATATCTGTTCTGCCTGAAACAGCAGTTACACCCGAGGTTTCTACAGATTCATTGGTAGGAGTCAAAGAGGATTTTCTAACAGCATCCATCCCAATAGTTCCTGAATCCACATCAGAAAATGAGAAGTCAGAAGAAACAGTGCTGTCTACAAAGAGGGTGCAAACAACTACAAACAGACCAGAGCAGACATCAACGTTTAGACTCTCGGCTGAAGATGAAACCAAGAACCCAGACTTTACTGAAAATTCCACGGGTGCATCAACAGAGTCAGACACCAGTGTGCCCCTTGACACAGATGGGACATCTGAATCTTTTCAGGTAGAGTCTAACCCAGATAACAGTTTTATTGAATCTGCCTCGCAATTTGAGTCTGCATTTGAGAGCACTTCACTTCCAGAGAGTGAAACCTCAACAAGCTCTTCAAACAGTATAAGCTCTGATGGGTCAAGCATCGCAGACGGAGGTCATTCCACACCATATACTGCTGAGATGGAGAAAACAGAGTCTAAATACGAGGGCTCCACGATTTCTAATAGTCTGGAAAGCAACAATGAAGAAGTGACTACCGCTATCCCATCATCTGATGAGAATCAGACAGTCATTTTATCCTCAGTTACCATACCACCATGGTTCCAGCCTCCTGACACAGACACTGGATCTATTACTGAGGAGTCAGAGAAACAACAGGCCGTTGGCCAAATTGAGGTAGCTGTAACACCTTTCACAAAAGGGCCCATTCAAGAAAATGTGGATCTAACAATATCATCATCCAGTGGAACTGAAAAACACACTGGATCATCTACATCAAGTGAAGATGTATATGAGCCTAATCCAGATACGCCGAATGCAACACCCACACCTAGAGTGCACACTGACCAAGCGTATACGATGATCGGAGAGACTGTTGATATTCCAGGTATGACACGATATTATTTTAATGAATTATTTATTATTTATTATTTATTTATTTATTCTTTTACTGGACCTGCTAATCTTTTCTGTGCTTTATTTCTTTTTTAACTGTAGGTGTTCATTCATGTTCTAATACTTCATGTCAGAATGGTGGCTTGTGTTTGAAAATGGGTAATACCCATGTCTGCAGCTGCCCTCCTGGATACACCGGGGAACAGTGTGAAATAGGTAACCATTAGACAGTCTATGATGTTTATTCATTTATTGTTAATATGCTAGTTTTCTACCAAATAGGAGCTGTCTGTATTTTTACTTATTTTTCTTCTCATAATATAGACATTGATGAGTGCCAGGACAACCCATGTCATAATGGAGGAACCTGTGTGGATGGGCTGAATTATTTTACCTGTGTGTGTCTGCCAAGCTATACAGGACTGCTCTGTGAACAAGGTAAGGATGCAATTGCCAATATCTACACTTTACTGACTATAATTTGAAGTAGCTGAATTGATTTTACCAGTAACAATACCAGTATCCAAGAGTCACTTCACTTACAGATTCCCTTTATATCATGACCCATACTAACTCCAAATGCAGTTTGATAATGTGATAGTGTTCAAGTATCCTTTATTAAATAACATAGCTCAGTTTGAGAGAGAGTTTGAGACCATTAAACAGGCCAACAGACAAGCAGATAGAATGATGCTGACATATGTTTCCATTATTTGACATATTTCCCCCCTTTTCATATATATTACTACATAAAGGTAGGACACCTATGCAATTTGTTCAAAGCCATTTGAACAACTGCCAACTTTAGAATTAGTGCAAACATACCAGAAAGCAGTTCAAAAAGTAAGAAGATGTCTTTTGTTTTAAATAAGTATGTAATAATTTGTGAACTGATAAGAAGAACAAAGGTTTGGTTCTAGATTTATTCCTAAAGCCTCCATACGTAGATTTATGAAACTCCATCAGCAGCTCCGACTGATTGTGATAAGATAAGAAGATAAGGAAGAACTGTCTTTATCCTGAGGGAAATTCTTTTGTCCTAAACCTGCCCAATGCAATAAGAGAAATAAAGATAGACAATCGGGAGTTTAAAAAGAACAGAACAGTAGTGATAGTGCAAATGTCATAACAAAATAGCTCTAACAAAGTAACAAAGAACTATAACAGATATAATAAAATAACATGAATCAGGTTACTGATTGTAATTAAAACACATTGATATACTGTCCAGAAAATCAGGATTTACTGTGTAATGTTATTTGTCTTTCTTTTTTGTTTTATTTAGTAATAATAATGTGAATCCTTGAATTGTTTTTAATACAGTAGACACATCAGTTGTATGTGACCCCAGAACAGCAGAAATGAATATGAAACTTAAACAGTCCAGTTAGTTATTTTCAGTTCATTTGACACTGCTCTTTAATTTATGTACTTACGTTTACTGCTTATTTAAAACAATACAATAACAAATGATCTGTCCCATGTCATGCTTTGAGGAAGCCTGTTGTTATTAATGAGCTTCACTGCATTTTTTGATTATACCTTAATGTTTTCTGAGTAGGTCTTAACATCTGCTAATCGTTGCATTAGCGTCTCAGACACTACGTCCACTTAGCACACTAGTATATCACACAGTGATGATTCAGCCTGAGTGTCTAAGCTCTTTCATGCAGCTGCTTTCTCAGACACCGATGCCAAAAGGCAAATAACAAAGAACAGCATTACAAAAGCCATTAAACAACCATTTACTCTTTAAGAATAAACCAGAGTTTAGGCCAAGATATTGGATCAGAATTGTTGTTGTGGACTAGAAAAGCTCTTTTTAAAGTGTTGGGTTTTTCTAATACCAGTTTATTAGATCATTCGATTTCAAATTTGACTTTGAAATGACTCTTTGTAGCTTTTGAATGTCTCTTAATGAAGCACGCATATATTATTGTGTCTCCCGTCGCAATAAAAGCTGGACTTTTCAGCATCTTTGCTGAGAGCTTCGGTGATTAACTGCTGGTCATTAGTGTCTCTGCCAGGGCGAATGTGCTCCAATCCAGGCCATTTTAAACAAGCTATCAGCCTGAAACAGCGCAGCTTAGGGATGGTCCAGAAACAGACCCAGTGATTGATTACCTACGGTTCATTTGGAGAGTGATGTTTTCATAGTTTATTCATGACTGACTTGGTGCGGTGTCTTGCACAGCAAGACAGCTAGACCGAATCTTGAGCTTCTAGGGGTATAAAATTCTTTAAAAATCCTTTACTTTCCATTTTATTGCCAGTCTTGGGTCATACTTCTGAACAAAAATAACCAAAATTGGACATTCCCATGCAGTTTGCAACACTCAGGTTGTCCTGGTACTAATAAAACACAAATGCTTCTCAAACATCACCTGTAACTGGTATGTAGTTTAGTGGGAGGATGAAAGGGAGATCAAATCAGAAGCCCTTAGGTTGAACATTTTAGGAGCTATTCAAAGATCAAGAAGTTCTTACACAAAGGTTTCTATCAGATTTATGGCACTGGTACCAATTTGACTCAGTGAAGTGATAATACTGTTATCTGTAGCATTCATCCATCTAGGTGGCACTTCAACTGGCTACCAAATAACCTTCATGAGTGATAATGCCCCAACAATAAAGACTAAAATCTCTGATTTCTTTGTATGCAAATGATGTTTATTCTTTCTTGCCACTGCAGATACAGAGATATGCAGCTATGGCTGGCACAAGTTCCAGGGCCACTGCTACCAGTACGTCCCCCACAGGCGAACATGGGATGCGGCCGAACGTGAATGTCGACTCCAGGGGGCCCATCTTACCAGTATTTTGTCTCACGAAGAGCAGCAGTACGTTAACCGTAAGTGCTGGTGTTCATACTCCATGCTTAATACTATCCAAGCATTATCCTGTTAATATGGCTACTGTAATGAATGTTAACAGACCGTAACTCATTTTAAAGCATGGATTTTAATGCAGACAGCCTTTACACTGTGTGAACATTTCATAGTGAGTTGACCAATATAAAGGCTTCTGAATTACTGGGAATTAAAGATTAAGAACAGTTGCAGTGACACAGTTTCTTACAATAGTGATGATTAGTGATGCCAAAATAATGGCATTAGCTATTTCAAATTATTCTATACACTGAAAGGAAATAAATCCAACTCATTGTCAATCACTTTTAATATTTAAAGTGTTCAGGTTACACTATATGGACAAAAGTATTGGGACTTTAATGATTTTGCATTCAAATCTATAGATTTTCATTTGGAGTTGATCCTCCTTTGCAGCTATAACAGCTTCCACTCTTCTTGGAAGTCTTTTCACAAGATTTGTGTGGGAATTTGTGCCCATTCTTTCTGTCGAGCATTTATGAGGTCAGGTCTGGCTCGCAATCTCCGTTCCAGTTCATCCCAAAGGTGTTGGATGGGGTTGAGGTCAAACTTGAGCATCTAGTCAAGTTTTTCTACACTTATCCAAACATGTTTTTATGGAGCTTGCTTTGTGCACTGGGGCACAGTCATAATAGAAAAGGTTCTTCCCCAAACTGTGTCCACAGTTGGTTGTATGACGTTGTTCAAAATGTCTTGGTGTACTGAAGTATTAAGATCACTTCAATGGAAGGAAGGAGCCTTGAATTAACAGTTGTCCTAATACTTTTGTCCACATTAATACATGATAACACTTTACCTGAACCTTAGTGTAACATTGGCATAATCATGGTGTCTGCTATGACATAGTGGTATGGTTATGTCGATTTTATGTACTAGGGTTTAAGCAAAATGTTGGATAATCTGGTGAAAATCAGTTGATTCCCAACATTGTTACAGTTAGGATGAATACCAGGATCAGGTTTAGTGGCAGGGTGAGGTCAGGTTCAGGTTTTGGGGTTGTGTTTAAGGAAGGGTTAGGAGTTGAAGAATAGAGATCATTTTGGTGTTAATGTTAGTTAAATGTATAATGAGAATTCTCCAAAGCATCTGTAGAGGACTGTCCACATTAAGTTACTTAAACCCTTGTATCTCTAATAAATCGATGTGAGACTTTGCTCTAAATCCCCAGGCGGCTGGAATAGTAGAAACCTTTTCCACCCAGTTAAAGTAATAAGATTCCTCGGGGCAGTAGCCGACTGAGTGAAGTTTATAGCCACATGTTTTCAACGTGTCACTAGAACGGAGCACAGTTTTCTCAGGCCTGAGAAACAGGAAGTGTGATGTGGAAGATAAAAATGGCTTTTATTTTTAAATGCTGAGCAGGCGCACCTAATATGGCAGTGGAATTAACCTACGTGTTCTATTTTATCCGGGCAGGACTTGGCCACGACTACCAGTGGATTGGGCTGAACGATAAGATGTTTGAAAATGACTTCCGGTGGACGGATGGCCGTGCTGTGGTAAGAGGGTTCACCGGGATTTATTTGTTCCTCTTGTCAAGGGATAAAATCCATACATTACTGAAAAGGATAATCAAATTTAGATGGTTTTGTCGTAGTTTTCATTGTGTTCCTATTATTACTTTGCATGAAATTCATGTTTGTTCATAACCTCTTAACAAACTGCCTAAAGAAGGTGTTTGGCATCATGATTTATGATTAAGTTTTGCATAACCAAAGCCTATCAATACCAGCACTGTGCAAATTGCTCTGGCGATGTCAGGGGTCAGGTCTGAGGCTGAGGGTGTGTTGGTTCATGGTAATAAAAATTTTCTATAGTTCTGTCCATCATTTTTCATAGTATTTTGACAGAATGACACTTCTCCTTGTTGCAATTCTGTGTTTGTAACATCCTGAAAGCTATAAGGTCTATCTAGAGCATAGATTGCTGTCATTTGGCTGCATCATAACAATCTGGATGCAAGAGTACAGCCTTCACAGCCACTTCACCTTCATGGAAGGGGTTTTAATAGATACCTTGCAATACAATCAATACAATCAGTATATAAATCTCAGATACAGAGCACATGCAGAATGCACATTATCAGTCTGGCAACTTTACTTAACAGATAAAGTACAGTATTTAATATAGTAACTTTATTCCATAAAGTAATTAGCCTAGAAGACATTGACAGAAAATACATTTCTTTCGCTTTGCCATAATCCATTTCTCAAAGGTGGTCACTTAAAGCATTAAGGGCATCACGAGCTGAACATTCATAGCTCCAGGAATGTATTCTGTCTAAATCTGATTCACTGTTTGTGTATCCATACAAGGCATAATAAAACAGAAAATATTTTTGTAATGTTAGAAAAGATCCGCGTCTATTCAGAAATGTTCAGGCCTAGGTCCAGTATAGTCACACCCTTTGTGTTTTTTTTTGTGTGGTTTTTTTTGGGGTTAAGGTTTATCTTAGGTTTGCGGAAAAGCTTTAGTGCCGTTTAAAGACAAAGTAAGCATCTTCAAAGGGTCAAGAGGAGAGCCTTAACCCAAATGCTGCCGTCAGCCCTAATGTTAAATACACAAATGTCCTGGGATTAGCGGCTCTTACAATGTCCCCTGCCTTTTAATCAGCGTATCTCTGTGTAGGTACACAGAAAGGGGGAAGGAAGGTTTGCAACATGTGCCCCAATTGTTCTTTGGGGTGTTCTTCCAGCGCACAGGAAAGTGGCTAATTGCTGCTTTGGGTTGTTTGGTGCTGATTGTGCTCTCACTTCAAAGATGCAGGCTGTAACCGGGGGATGGGGAAGAGAGAAAGGCCTCGGGGGCAGGAGATAAGCGGTGCTTGCCGGTGGAGGTCTTCTCCCAGCTGAGAGATTAAAATAAACCTGCGAACGAATGAAAGGGCCAGGAAGCTGACAGGTGTGGACAGGTAGAGACTCTGTTCAGGAAATGAAGAGGAACCAGCCATACAGATGGGCAGCACCTGGGACTGTATACCACAGTTAAGGACAAGGCCTAGAGGACTTGTGAGTGTGTGTGGTGGGGGTGGTGGGGGTTAGATGAGTCTTCTAGTGTGCTTTAACCCCTTAAAAGTGTTGGGGTCTACTTAATGCAAATTTCATTAGAATTACTACAGAACTGACTTGCTTTGCAAACCGATGCACTTATAGTTTAGTTTTGTGGCATGTGATTGAAGTTTCAGTTTAAAATGCTAGGCAGGTATATCCTGTCATGCTAACATTAGTTTGGTTGCATGTATAAAAAAACAGTCATTAAAAATCAATAATAAATTATAAACCTTTTAGCCAACATCTTATAAAGCTTCTCCAATGTAGCAGCAGTTGCTTTTTGTTAAAATTTTAGTAAAAATGCTAGGCAGGTTGGATGCTATGCTAACATCACGTATGCTAACATGCTAACATTAGTTTGATTACATACAAATTAAAAATAATACCTTGTAAGTATACAGACAGTCGAGCCAACATCCTATAAAGCTTCTCCTATATCCAATAGAGTTTAAGGGGTTAAGTTGGTTGTCAAGCATATGCATGTGCCTACAGGGGGTGAGAGGCTGTGAGGGGATGTTTGTATGATGTCTTTGGGGTTGTCATGAGAGTAAAAACTGCATCATTACAGAACGTCTACAGGAAACAGAGGGTAGCCTGTGGTATAGTGTAATAACAGGACACGTGGCAAAGTGGTCTGCAGGGCTTTGAAGGATCAGTCGCAATCCACAGAACCGCTGAAAGATGGCAGCCATGAGTAGCGCTCTCATATACAGAGCACATTCTTCAATGAAGTTTGGCTTAGCTGTCACATAGTTATTAGTACTGTGTAAGGTTGTGAACTGCAGACCTTGCAACGTTTTGATATTAGTAGGAAATTTTTAGGAAATCAAATCTCAAATTTCACCTTGATTTGATCAGAGTTTTCCGAATGATTTATGAATGAATGAATGAAATATTGTATACAAATGTCATTTCAGAAACTATTTGTACTGCAGTAGATTTGTATGATTGAAAGTAATAGCAATAGATTGAAATAGTGGTGGGCATGATCATCGGAGCTTAATTACTTAATTAAGTGTTTGGAAGAGGTATGGGTATTCAAATCTGCCAGCATCTTATAAGTTTTAAGCATTAAAGTTTAGTTTAGTTTTTTTTTTTTTTACTCACATAGAGTTGCAGAGAGTAGCTGATATTAGATACGGTAGTATATTAAATCACTTACCCGTAGAATAGAAAGATGAATCATTACATAATGAGTGGACAAGTACAGGTCAGTTTATATGCTATCAGCACAGACATTACATCTTCAGGACAAAAAAATGTCCTCAATAAACATTTGAATACTGTTCATTAAAGGAAAGGGAGTACTTTTTTACTGGGGCAGCTGGTGGCCTAGTGGTTAGGGTGTTGCACTTACAAGCAGAAGGTTGTGGGTTTGAATCCCAACCCTGCTAGTGTCATCACTTAGGCACCCTTGAGCAAGGTACTGTCCCCACACACTGCTCCCCGGGCGCCCCCTATTGGTGGCAGCCCCCTGCTTCACTTGGTGAAGGGGTTAAATGAGTTCATGCTGTGCTGTGGTGTGTTCACACGACTATGGAACTTTGTGATCTGGTAATCTATTCAAAGGCTGAATGTTCAAATAAGCATTTGATCCATTTCTAGCAAGTAAAGTGGCCCCATAACTGTAGAGACATTTCAAGAGTGTAAAATGCTGTGAACCCGACCTCCACCCAGGATGGAACAGAAAGCAGCTGATTGCGATACTGGATAAACATTCGCTGAAACCACCCGTTTGACTTATTAGCAACAACACCCATCCAGCGCAATGTCAGGATTCACAGTGTAGCCACTTTACTGTACAAAGCAGAGTATAAAACAGCTCTTCAGTCTAGTGTCCTCTTCGCCTAAGAGCAGGAATATCAGCTCCAGCCGACTGCTGTGCGTTTATCCTTGTAGCTCGTAAACACTTCATTTATTCATTTGCGGGCCTTTGCTGTATCACTCCCCTCTTCGCTTTTTGCATTCTTTCCACCTAAACAGAGGCATGACGGGTGACATCATGCTTGGGCAGCAAGGAGAGGGGACAAGGTGGGATTGGAAACGTTGGTTAAGAATGGCCCCTGGAAATACCTAGCAGCCTGAGCGATTGTCTTCCAGTGCACTGTGTGGAGTTCATCATCTGGTGTTGCTAATATACAGGAATGACATTTACTATGGGCTTTGGCCAGTGACTGTGGCCAGCTAGCTCTCTGGGAGAAGGGGGTTATTTTAGAGTTCAGGTTGGAGTTAGCTGTGGTGTTGCTGGTTTCACATCCGGATCGGTTGTACTGACTCCTGACTTGTTTCTGCATCTTGTTGACTCTGAATTAGAGTTTGATATGAATTTTCAAATGGAATCACTAATGCACTGAACTTCTGTACTTCTGTGCAGTGCATCCTTAAAGAAGCACTTTGAAAATGACAGTGTATAGCATTGCTGTTATATTAGGCCTGTCTATGTTATTATAATTATGGCCTGATTTTATTAAGCAGTTTTTTTCCCCCAGTTTTGGTCTTTTAACTGTTTGTATGTTTATGTTGCAAGCAGCAAAATGTCAAACAGTGAACAGAAAAAAGAGGAAAGTGGGGTTTTTTTTCTTCTCATGGCTGTATATACTGGACATTAGTGACTCATTGGACATTAATTTGTGTATTAAAGGATATGAATGTACACATATTTTTGAATGGACGCCTTATAAAAAATATATTTTTGTATTCGTATCCTAAAAAGATTGAAACCAAAATTGCACGTTAGAAACGAGGATCATACTGTGTTTTTGTGCCTGTGCTTAACCATAATCACTGGATTTTTAAAAGGACTACAGCTGCTTTCAAAAGTACTACAACTTTGTAACATATACGTCTCAAGTATAGACCCACTAATAGAAACAGAAAGAACTATTTCATTGAGTAAGTTCTGCTTCCAGTGTTGGCAGTTCACTTGTTTATTCCATCGCAGTGTGGAGGTAGACAGCTCCCCCTTGTGGACTCTGATGTGTAATTTTACCACGATGTTTATCGTCTTTGCCAAGAAATAGTTGTTGTACTGCGTGTGTTTCCTGTTGTTATGAATTCATAACCTTCTGGCTGTTTGTAAGAAAGATTTGTGAGCTTAATGAAGCATAAGAGTGATAAATAAGTCAACACATCTTTCAAATCATGCAGGCAAGATGTGTCTGAATACCATTAGCAAGCCATTGACTGCCAAAGTACCAATCACTTTAACGCCAAAGATACTTTCAGAAAACCAATATGTTTCAACAGCCCACCAGTAAAGGGTCATAGAATGTTAATGAGTTTATTTAAGATGCCAGATGCATTTACATATTCCCAGTAGCACTGTGTGTGAAGGGTATATAGGAGGAAGCAGCTTTTTATGTGTGTCCCAAACTGAATACATAAATTAACTAAAATAAAATCAGTAAAATATATATATTTTATATATGAAAGAGCTCTGTCTAGTGTTAACAAACATTTGTTTTTTTTTTTTTATAGCAATATGAGAACTGGAGACCCAATCAGCCTGACAGTTTCTTCTCCTCCGGAGAGGACTGCGTGGTGATGATCTGGCATGAGGATGGCCAGTGGAATGATGTTCCTTGCAATTATCATCTCACTTTTACCTGCAAGAAAGGCACAGGTGAGTTTGTTGCTGCCAAAAGCAGATATAAAATACATGAGATGCTACATGGGTTGCTAATGTTATGCTAATATATGGTTATGCTAACTATGCTAATATATGGTATACATATATCTTTTTTTTTATAAGAACTACATTCAACATATATACAGCCATGGAATAAAATAAGAGACCATCATTTTTTTCTGGTTATTACTTTTGTAATCTGTGGGAGTGTGTGTAAAATAATAATAATAATAATAATAATAATAGGTTTATTTTATATAGCGCCTTTGCCAAGCTCAAGGACGCTGTACAGTTACAGTCAGAAAAACAAAACATAGAAGGACAGAAAACATTCACAAAACAACAA
>JBBPCW010000039.1:7398001-7423728 GCA_037974425.1 Phenacogrammus interruptus | reverse complement strand
TATAAAAAAGAAGCAGAAAGTGTGCATGTGCATTGTGGTTTCTGTGATACAAAGTGGAATAATACTGTTGAGTTTTCTTCTAATCTCATGGACGAACCCACTTGTCGATAGAATCAGATAAAACAAATGCATAGTCTGGCTCGCAAAGGCAGGAGATGGCAACTTTATCAAGAATCGCAATTTATCAAGTCCACCATGCTTCTAACTGTGCATGCCAAATCTCTTCAAACCTAAGAATGACAATTGTAAATATGTTTTATAGCTCCTTTCTCTCTGCTTAAGAGATTCTCATGAGCAGGTGGCGTTGTAAAACCAAGTCTTGCAAACAACATTATGTTTGGACCCTCAGTTACGCAACAGTAAGGCTCAAGCTAATCTCTCTTAGTGCTGTTGCCAGTAAACAACTGGGTCCTATTGAAGACTTCATGTGCCTCTGGATGCAATGTAACTGCATTTGCAGTTCTCTGCAATAATCCAAGATCCATTGCATCGCCAGCAGCTTGTCAGACCATCCTACTTTAAAGAAATTTGGCCAGCTGTGATATGACACTATTAGACTAATTTGCCGCATGGGAAGAAAACATCTGAACAAAACTATTGCCCTAGTCCACGACAGGCCATTATCACTATTAAAAACTGGACCTGTCAGAGGTCCTCAGCCCTCTCCTTTAAGGATAGGGGCTGAGAAACAAGTGATTTTCCCCAAATCAGGGCGCTAATATAACATGGAGACAAACACAAAGAAGATCAAATTCAGATTCTTAAGGGGGAAAAGAAAGATAACCACTTAGTTACCATGTCTGGTGACAGTTTGCACCACATTATATATCATAATTCAAATGTGGTCAGCGTTCAAGCAACAACAACAACATAAAAAAGAAAGAAATGAGCATTTTATATACTGCAAAGTAGGATTTTGGCTTCACAATTAACAGTGGTCAAGTCATTCCAAAAACATCTAGTAAGGCTTAGATTTGTAAGGTATTGTTTTCATTTTTTGATTACTATATTGTATTTACTTGACAGATTCAGCGAATGTAATGAAAATGGCAGCTGAAAAGAGTGTGTTGCCACACTGTGGAAGAAATTCAAAGAGCGACCAGCAGAAATGAATACAAAGAAGAACGTGTAATAACTGAATTACTGCATTTTGCAATACATGTCTGGAATGTTACAGTATGAAACAGTTTTATCTTCCTTTAGAGCAGTGGTGCCCAACTCTGGTACTGAAAAGTCAACTTCATGGCACATTTTACTGTGTTCCTCACTCTGACACACCTCATCCTACAAATCGATGAATTTCCAAGCTACCATTGAACTGAAGTGGGTGTGGTAGAACTGGGAAAACAATAAAATGTGCAAAGTAGAGACACTCCAGAATCAGAGTTGAAATTCATTGCTTTAGAGTTTGAAGATGATCACAGTTTTAATGCTAGTTCATGCTAATTGATTGTGCAGGTTTCAGATTTGATGCTTGTTTATTGCTGCTCATTGATTGCTCTATGAGCTAAAGCGATATTGACCCTCACTGCTTGGTTCTGTAGCAGTAGGCTCCATAGAGCTGGTGTTTCTTGTCGGGGAAGCCAATGAAGCGGACGGCAGCTTCCGTCGGGCTGCACTTCATCCTGGGCCGGGAGATGGGGTACCGGACACTGCCATCTGACAGCCAGCCGGCATCACAACGATCATACCCCTTCAGCTTCCAGGCAGCGAACATGTGCCCAACCTTGGCAAGCTCAGCTCCGTCACTTTGGCAGGCCTGTAGAGCGTCAGGATAGCTCATCTTCCGGTCCACAAAGAAGACTTCTCCTGTGAATCAAAAGATGTGGAACATGTTAACAGTCTTATTATTTTCTTTAGTACTATGTAATATTTAGTAACGTCTATGGGAGAGAGAAACTTGAGCCTACTTTAAGGTTTTCTCCTTTTAATCCCTAAACAGCATTTGGGCAAATAATACTAAATGTATATTGTATAATAATCATTGCAAATTATGCTTACACACACACATGTTAAGCTTTGTGTAATGCATTCTTTCTTGCCGGCCCATAGTGATTAATGTACTAGTCAAGCCTAAGACACCCTAGCTAGTAAAGAGTGTAAAGGAAATTGGGCGGCTTAGTTCACCATTTAAGCCGGTGGTAAAGCAGAAGACATCAAAGCGGCTGTTGGACTTGTCACGTCGACCGTAGCTTCTCAGTCCAGCACCAGCCTTCATCCCTCCACAGGGCTCTCTGGGGTTGGTGATAGGGTACTGCACGGTTCCATCGCTCAGCCAGCCAGCATTGCACCAGTCCAGACCACCTTTCCAGGCCTGGTAGAGCTGGCTGAAGGAGGCCACTACAGCGTCCTGATCCAGGCAAGCCGCCTCAGCATCATGGAAGTTCAGGTTGTAACGCCCCAAACGTGGGGAGTATGGGAAAACAACCCCTGTGGAAGAGAGTGATGATTCACCTAAAGAAAAGTTCAGCTTGGTTTAATTCAGCAAAGGCATGACACTTCATCACAATAAAAGACACATATCCACTTACAGCAGTGGGTCTTTTATGGTGACTCCTTTGCAATTAAGTCATTATTGACATGTGATGAATCCATTTTCCTTACATATAGGTTAGGTTACACAAACCCATAGGTTACCTTTGGAGTGTAATGAATAGCAGCTACAGGATTGATGGGCAAGAATAAAAAGCCATAGACCTGGATGACTGTGCATCACTGTTGAAACACTGCTGAGCCAGGAAGCAAAAAGCAAGCAAAAATATTACGTTTGAGTTCTCCTTGTAGACCTTGGACATGTATATCAAATATCAGAGAACTAAGAAACAAAAGACCATCTGGCCTTTGATTCAATCATAGAAAAAATTACTTGTAGGACTGAGGATTTTCATTGTTCTCTTCGGTGTTCCAATACTAACAATGTCCATTTGTGGCAGCCTGTTTTCATTATGGCCAGGCATCACGCTTGCTTGAATCAATCCCCCTTGTTGTTCTACTGCCATGTGTGCAAATGTGGTCTTGGCCAAGGGCAAGAAAAAAAAAAGACATGGTCTGCTGCTCATAGTAAACTAATTTGTATGCAAGAAATATAATACCATTGTTAAAAGAACACCAGTAAAAATATCTTCTTTGACTCAAATTGGAGCATTTGATTTGGTTGGTTTTGTGTATTTGCTAGGGGCATAAATATGTGTGATCCAAATATATAACCAAGAGAATTTCAACAAAAAACAGCATTCATTCAGCAACATGAAAATCTCAAAGGAGGGTTGAAAGTTGTAGCATTTAGTTTGGTTGGTTTTGTGTTTTGCTAGCTACAAAAAATGAACAGTAGTTCAAATAACTAGGTTTAAAAGATTTTCACAAAAAAAATCACATTTCTAGTCTACCCAACCCATATTTTCTAATAGAAAATAAGCTTATAGACCAAGACAAGTTACCACTCATTCGAATCTCGACTTCAGCAATGTTTTCGTCCATGCCATTGATGACCTCACACTTGTACATGCCGAAGTCGTCCAGCTGTATGTTGTTGATAATGAGGCTAGCATCATTTTCATCAGCCTCCTGGAGTTGGGCATGGTTTTGGTAGCGTCCATATTTGACTTTATGAAAGCCCATAGACACCAGCACATCATCTTCATTTTGGTTTCCCTCTATCTTGGTCCACTTGATTCTGTTTCCCATTCCACCAAAAGAGAAGCCAGCATCACGGTTCAGCCGGCATGGCAGGGTGACAGTGTCCCCAGGATTTGCAAAAATTTTGACCCGGCTATCTGGAAAAACAAAAAACAAAAACACTTGAGTGCATGCAGACCATCTAAACCACAGGTGTTGAACTCTAGTCCTGGAGGACCGGTTTTGGTGATTTCCCTGCTCAGAACCATGTTTAGTGAACTGTGCAGGACACCGGCTCTCCAGGACCAACATTGGCAAATCAGTTGTTACCTTCTTGTTCAGTTGTTCAATACATTTATTGTTTAAACACAATTTTATATATTGTTTTATGTTTAGTTTCATTTTAATTTGCTAAAAAAATCAATTTGATAATTTTTTTTTAAAGTTACAGCAATATATTGCAAGATTTCTTGCTTAAGACTTTGGAAAGAAGCTGTAGATGTGCACAGCTGTTGCATTCCTGGCCTTCCAAGGAAGTGACAAAATTAGATTTCAGTGGAATGGAAATAACTGCCTGATAGTACCACTATCCCTTGTCCAATTCTGTAACATTGCAAATAACTGTTCTTCTCGTGACTGCTGGTGGCTTGCTGCATCTTTGGATGGTTAAGGGCTATAGTTATTTGAGAGTACCTTTTAGGGAATCCCATAGACCCTTCATTCTCTCAGAACCTTCAACATATTATAACAACGTGACAAAGCTTTCCTGGTCTATGATTCTTTTTCATCAAGGTATCTGCTGCCCAGACGTGGTTAGTTTTATCTTTCAGCACCAGCTTCCCTCAGTGGCTTTCAGATAATTCATTTGACCACAAGTGAGACACATTGTCAGATGCAAGATTTAGACTGTAGTAGAGTTTAAATGTTTATGTTTCATCCACCCCATCTGATTTGTGGAAAAAAATGAGCTTGGCAATTTACGAGCTCAAGACAAGGACTCATATTTTACTTGGATGCACACTGTAGCTACCAAGCTCTGATACTCTGCAGGGATGGAACTCATCACTGTGCTTCCTTCCTTTTTTCCACAGTGCCCCTGACCACCAAGTCTGGGAAACCAGCCCCTAATGTTACACCTACATCTGTAACATGATTGCAACAGTGCTTGGTAAAAATGCATAAATAAATGTTTTAGAGAAATTAAGCCGCTATCACTTTTCTATAAAGTACCAAAACCAGGTTCTATGGTTAATAGTGGAACTGTTTTTGATGCTGCTCGTTCTTTCAAAATAACAAGGCTTCTATCAGGGATATGAACCATTTAAACATGAAATGAACCATATAAGTATTTGAGCATTCTTTGAGTTGTGCTTATTTTATACCTTGATCAGTCACAACATTTAAACACTAGACAGAAGAAGAGAATAACTGAATGTTTCATTACAATGGCACCTGTCAAGGGTGGTATATATTAGACAGAAAGTAAACCTAAAGCAATAAAAATGGGCAAGCGTAAGTGTCTAGGCAACTTTGACAAGGACTGGATTGTAATGGCTAGACGTCTGGGTCAGAGTATCTTCAAAACGTCAAGTCTTATGGCATGTTCTTGGTATACAAAGGTTAGTACCTACCAAAAGTACTCCACAGATGGGCAACCAGTAAACTAGTCAAATTTCTTAATGCTGTGTAGCTGCAGACAACTTATAGAGCCTATGCTAACGGAAGAAGGTGGTCTTGTCTGATGAGACCTGGCATTTATGTGGATGCTAATTTGACATGCACCTACCCAACCACTGTGGCAGACTAAGAATACCCTTTCATAGCAACAGTATTCCTTCATGTCAGTGGTCTCTTTCTATAGGATAGTGCACCCTGCCACAGTGCAAAACTGTTCAGGAATGGTATGAGGTTTGATACCATTCTTCAGATCTCAATTTGTACAAGCATCGGTGGGATGTGATGGACAAACTAGTTCACTCTATGGAGGTCCACCTTTCAACTTACAGGACTTGAATGGATCTGCTGCTCAAGTCATGGTTCCAGGTTCCATATCACACCTGTAGAAGTCTTGTGGAGTCTATGCCTTGACAGTTCAGAGCCAGAATGGGACTGGTGCATTTAATGTCATGACTGATCAGTATATAAAGAACCTCTGCTTTTACAAAATAGCCCATGAATATTGGTTATACCTTCATTCACATGGGGAGGTTGTTAAAGGAAGAGGTATTTTACATATGCATCCATTTTTTTGCCAAACCACGTATCCCTAATCAGGGTCGTGGTGGAAGCCAGAGCCCATCCTAACAGTCATAGGACAAAAGTCATAGACACACCCTGGACTGGTCAATCCATCACAAGGTAGACAGACAAACACACTCGCAGATATTTACACCTGGGGCATTTTGCATTTTAGCATTTTGCAAAATGTGCATGTCTGTGGGAGGAAACCGGAGTACCTGGAACAGGGTTTACCCACACCTCTTAGATTTCTTTCAGTTAGTATCATTCTGCTGCATTGATTGAGCAGTTGTATAACATCTGAATCACTCTCTACTTTCAGTCTGGCAGAACGTTTCTTGCTCTTCTGGCTTCCAAAGCCAAGGCAAAGCCATAGCTTGTGAATTGTTCCACTACCAAAATCTTTCCCACATGTTGTGCAGTATACCGCTACTAAGACCAGTAGAAGTTTTCTGCCTCTATCATCTGTTCTTTCCATAGCCTTCTATGTCCTCTCTGCTCCAGGACACTCCATTAGTCCATCTTTTAATCTACTAATCCTATATTATTATTAAGTGCATTTAACATTTGAAGAATGCATTTCCACACTTTTAACAAGCATTGATCTCTGATCCAGGCAGCGGATGAGTGCTAAGCATGTCAAGCACTGAGCAAGTAATGAGAAACCACTCTGTAGTAATTATAGGAATGAAGCTGCGACCAAAAGACAAAAGACCTTCTCTGTTCACTGAATTTTGGAATTGGATCCTTTTGTATCACTTGCATGTGAAATTGCACTCTCCTCCTTTGTTTAATAAAGTAGAACTAAGTGGACAGTGAGCAAATGCTGTAGTAGATGTGAAAGACATAATGGTCCATCAAACAGCAGCTAAGCAGATGTGTCAACATCTGTAATTTATGACCCAAGGATTGTGATATGGGCTCCAAATCACATGATCATTGAGAGGGTCTAGACAACTATGATCATGTAGCCAGCGATGGTTTAGGGCAGATTAGAAGCAATTTAAAAACAAAACATTTTGTCATTTATAAAATCAAGCTATTGTTAAAATCCAGTTTATCTTAAAGAGACACTGAAGGCTGGAAAGTCATGTCTATCCAAAAAGAAGGCCTGGAGATCAGGCAGGTTTGTGTAAGAGCTCATTTAGAAACTAAATGTTGTCTGGAGCTTTGTTAATATGGAAGAAAAAAGCTATATCTCTTCCAGAGCAAGTAAGAAAAAAATATGAGGGTCATATAGGTTTATTTAGAGGCTAAACATTAGCTGAAAAAAATAATTGGATGTAAATATCCACTTCGTTTTAAACCATTATTGAATGCAAAAGGCCATGTCTCTTCATGAGCAAGATATAAAAAAAAGCTAGACCCCGGAGTTATATAAGTCTATTTAGAGGTTAAATACTGTCTGGAGAAAAAAAGGGAACCACTGTAAATATGGTTTACGTTGCTGCTTGTCTGGAAACGGAACTATGTTTTACATAATGTGTTTACATTTTCAACCTCTTTGCTCTGGTTTTTGTGTGGGTAAGCACAGTAGATCCTGGGGACCTTTTTCTTCCAATAAATATGCTTTGCATTACAGTGCTGGCTACCTCCCACCTTCTCCCCCCACCCCACCCCCATGTCTGACTCCCGACTGAAATATATATCCCATTTGGCAGCCCTTGACTACAGTCCAGTGAGAGCAAAACGTGTGTCCTGCCTTGCTCTCCCCCCTCAGCAACAAAAGAGGGGAGAAAAATGCCCAGTGCTCGTAAAGAGAGTTAGACTCATGTGTACTTAACTAATGGGTGGTGTGCATGGGCCAGTTTTCTTTCCTAGCCCAGAGCCCTTTCTTTATCACAGAGTAGCTTGCTTACGCAAGGGTCCGTTTTGAATTAAGAGTCAAAAAAACGAATTTTCCAATTTTAACTCATTTCCCAAAATTGAGAAACAAAAACTGACATATTTTGTTTGTGAGAAAACGATCAAAATGAGATCAGTCACATGAACTGAAATTGAGAACAGTACAGAAGCATCCAACACCTAATGCCATTTTATGATCAGAAGTAATCATTGTCACTCAGTAAAACAATTACGTAACAGATCAGGACCAGCTGTCTCTTTGAGTGGGAAAAGGGTGGGGGGGTGGGGTGGGGGGGGTGCAACTTGAAGATTCAGTGTGTGAAATCATTCTGCATCGGTTCACAGCCTTTTTACATCTGCTATACTGGCAAACGAATGGGTTTTGGACAGATTGAGGAAACAGTTAGTAGGACTCCTTAAGTCCTTTACATTGTAATTACACAGTTCAGAGTCTATGGGGATAGGCTTTACTGGGTTGTGCAGCTGTGTCTGCTCATGTGACATTTCGGTAAAAAATAAGGTTTGTAGCACTATCATAGACACCATCTCACACTCCCTGATCGTTTCATTGTTGAACAAGCAGGAGCGCAACATGAACATGTGCTTCTCCACACAGCTGGGTGCCACGCCCTCTTTTAATAACAATCATATGGAAGCTGCGTCCTGATCCCAGGGTCCTTCTTTCTTTATTTTTGGCTGTTCTCTTTTTCCTTTTCTCTCTTGTTCTATTCTGATTCTGTGTCCTACCCTCTTAATACTGGTAGCAGATACCCAATAATATTTTGAATTCTAAATCTAAATTCTTACCTTAAATGCTGGTGCAATTACACCTAACTGTCACTGAACATATAGTATAGTATAAGCTGAACTATGAGTCTAACCACTAGCAAGATTCTGTCAACATCATTCAAAATGACCTAATTTATGACAAAGGTTCTGTTTTTCCTGTTTTGGTGTGGAGGTGCAAGCTGCTAAAAGATCCCTGAGAGCCTTTTTACTGAAGTCCCAGCCAGGTAAGACCACTCCCTCTCCCCTTAGAGGCTGCTGGCGCCATCTGTGCTTTCTGTAGTTTTCCCTTGAGCTTTGACAGGGTGTATAGGTAAACATACATCACAGCGTTCGCATACGCTGAGCAATGCCAAATATAGGAATGCTCTATATTCACACTACTCCTTCCATAAGGTGGGGATAATTATATTATATATGTGTCAGATGTTAGAATACTGCACAAAGTATTCTACAAAACTACCTATATGAGCTTATGGCTCTACCATAACTACATTAGCTAAAATATGGGTGAAATAATATGGTGACAGTATGAAAATATGTTGACAGAGCCATCTATGGCCCCAGCAAAAGATCTTACAGGAGAGTGTTAACATCTAATTGAGTAATGGCACACTTTGCAGCGTTTATAAGATGATGCTCTCACCTGCACAAAGCCCTTCAGCATGACCGACATAATGTCCTTATTTATTGTAATCGTACGCATTTGGCTGTTCTTGGGAAACACAAGCCCACATGTGTACACTCCCACTCTGAAAGAGCTATGGCAGTCTAATGGCTACATGATGCTTTGCCTCCCTCATGAATCAGACCTGCCTTGAACAGCCCCTAAAAGAAATAAAGCGCACAATAGCCCTACCCCCATCTCCTCCCAGCACCACAACCCAGACCCAACCCAGGCCCCTGCAGCCTGCCAGCTTAACAGACCATTAGTTCAGATGGAAAGGGAGAGGCATTTGGCCATTCAGCAAGGGGCAGCAAAGGGCTCCATATGCCGGAGCTGTTAATCTTGCTCTTGGAGTCTGTCACACTCATACAAAGCGGTGCTGGTGCAGCGAAAGGATCTGGCAAGGCCCATGCCCGTATGGCAGATATACAGGTCTGCTGTAAGGAGCCCCAGTATCCTAAGCATTTATACAGAGGGCGAGTATTATGTCTACAGCAGAGACACTTTACACACAGTTGAAAGGATGCCTTGCCTCCACACCTGGCTGCTAAATATTACAGGAAACTGTTTAAATTACAACATGTCTCACACTGGCTTTACTACTGACCAGGAATGTTATATTACACTGACTTTTAATAGGTGGAACAGAATCACCACATAGCCAGCACTTTAGAGACCAATAGGAAAATATTACACATAGAATGTCAGTACAACCAATGTAGCATTGGACCTTTTTCAAAATATTTAAGCATATATATTAAGTACATTAACAACCATTTTTCTATGGATGAGTAGAAAAATGGATAAGTCTTTACTATGGATAAGTCTTTACATTTGCAGAAGCAGGCTGTTATATTTTACATTTATGTGTTTTTGATTGGTTTTTATGAATGCTTCATTCTTTTAAACTAGGACCATGGAGCTTCCTGTAACATTTCTACTCCACTAAAATCTCTCTTTGTGGAGAGTTACCCATCCCACTTTTTGCCACAAGCAATTTTCCACTGTTTAAGTGCACCAAAGTACACAGTGCAGCCATGCACACACTCACAGCCTTCCCTTCTCACACACACGCACTCAAACATAACAGCAAAAAACATAACCCAACAAGAAGAGAAGAGAAGATTCGCCTTACCTGATGTGTATGCATTGTTGACAAGGGTCAGACAGAACAACGCCAAGCAAAGGAGGCTGATCATCTTCTTTTTTTTCTTTTTTTTAAGGCCCTTTTCACTAGAAAAGCAAAAAAAGGGAGGAAAAAAACAGAAAAGACTGGCTAAAAGAAAGTAACACTGGGTGATGCACACCAAAACGTTCTGCTTTTCCCCTTTTGGAGTGTGGAAGTGCAGGCAGCAGACAGTGGAGGTGCCACTCAAAAGTTTGGGCTCCTTAGAGGTCCCCACAAGAGCCTTTTATTGAAGCCCCGGCCAGTCAAGACCACTCCCCCTGCCCTTAGAGAGAGCGAAGGCGCCCATCACCCTATACTTTTTGCACTGAGGGCTCCTACTGCACTCTAATTTATGAACAATTCTTGCCTTCCTTCTGTGCTCTCGGTGGTTATGCCTTGAGCTTTGACAGGTTGTGTAGGCACACATATACCACAGTGTTTTTCTGGCACCATGCTAAACCAAGACTTAACTACTTTCATATTCCATGATATGGAAATAATCTAGATTTTGTGTGTTTCAAATACTGGCATGCTGTACCAACCGGTATTAGAACTGAAGTTTTTCTGATATGGACTGTAAACTTCAGCTAAAATCATTAGGGAGGACACTGTGACTACATCGGTTAAAACGCATGGATGATATTAATATGGGAACATGTTGACAGAGCCATTCATTTAATATTTCCATAGGCTTGGCAAAGGCTAAGAATGTGCATTCAACGGAATGGTGAGCACAGAAGATTATATGTGATACTCTTACCTACGCAAAGTAATTCAAGTACACCCATAGTTGTGTAATGTAATGTAACCCAGATTTATATGTGATTCCTGATGTGATAATTGATTCATTCGCTGCATCCAACCGAACTATGCTACTTTGCGCCAACACATGCTAGGCCACTGCTGTGCACAGCTTCGGATTTATAGACATTCCGTAACACCCCTTCCTCCCCTTCCTTTTTCTTGCCTTTCCCACTAACCATTGCCTTTGACTCATCTGCTTTATCACCAGTGAACAAAAAACAAAGCCTGATAGGGGAAGAGTGTGGAGGAGATAGCGTCCACTTGACCACATAGCACAACCCCATCCAGGTCCTTATATAGGACCAGGGCATTACTCTTGTTCAGATAAAGAGGACATGCAGAGGCGTTGGTGCCTGGAAGTGTGTGGTCCCTTGAGGATGTTTTTTCAGCCATCTGCATGGACAGTGACTGGCAGGAGCACAGGGAAGAATGCCTGGGCTCCACAGATGGTCTGCTAAGCCCCTAGTACAATTAGTCCAGCTGTGGATGTTTGCAGCTTTTAAGACAGAGCAACCAAAGCTCCAGACCCGTAGGTTTCCAGTGTGTACACTAAAGCCCCCACACCCAAATATAAGTACTTCAAAGAAGGACCTTTGTGGTTACATACTCTTTCCCTGCAATGGTGGCATTGACTCACTTAATATAAGAGCAATGATGAGGGGCCAATGATTTGGAGCAGGACTGGAAACCTCACATAAGAGGGCATGACGCACTCCCTTACTCTAAGCTTTAACTGTGCTGCTGTTAAATATTCGCTGTCAATAATATGCTCGTAACATGCTTAATGTATTACAGCAGGAGCTGTCAAACATTTCTCTTCCAAGTGCAACACTACAGCTTGAATGCACCAAGGCCACCTAGGGCAAGCTGTGTTAATTCATTTTGTTTGTTCATGGGCTGTAAATCAGTGTGAGAAAATTTAGGGGGGTTTTCGCAGTGGTCGCAAGAGAAACAAAGAGGAGTCTGGGATATTAGCTCACGGTTCTTTTTTTCCGATTGCTCAAATCCCCAAGAAAGACTTGAATGGCATGATGGTGAGATACGGGCAGATTGGTGCTTAAGACACAACACAGCTCTTGTTGGTTCGGGACTCAAATAAAGCACAGTGAACAAAAGCCCAGCCATACCAATACCATTACATAAAAATGACTTGTTATGTTAGTAAAAAAAAAAAACATGCAGTCTATGGCCCTCATAGGTTAAATTAGGTCAGTACGCCTGTAGGGGAGCTCTTATTAGCGAACCCAAACATCATTTGGAGCCAAGCAAGGAGCTGGATGTCGAAATACATTGAAGCATAAGGCTACTATTAGTATTAGTGATAATAATGTGTTTTATTATGAGAAGACATATTGATCCATCATTCGAACTTAATTTTGTATTTCGGTTTAGAGCCTCTTAACCATATAAAGGCACAGGCCTGTATCCCTCTTATCAAAGAGTCTGATTACAGCCTTGAAGTGATCTCTCAAGAGCCAGTCTCATTTGTCCTTGTCATTCAAGTAAACTTGTAAGAATTGTTCATGCTTTAAAAACAACAAAGCATCAAATTTTAGCAGAAAATTTGATTTATGTTTACCATTTTAGACAACTTATAAGTAATCTATGTTGACACTGAATTTGAAAACTTATTTGATACAATGAAATTTACCTATCTGGTCCAGTTACATCAGTAGCCTGAACATTCTTATCAAACCTTCAGAGAATGGATACAAAATGGACCAATTTATGTCTAAGATTTCTAGACTTTTCTAATGTTTTCAGATCCTTAAGCTGGCCTCTTTCTGTTGCTATGTATACATTAACTTTGCATGGCTATATTGGCCCATACTCATTAGCCTGGATAAACAATGGTAATGACTCCCCTTCCTCCAAGTTGATATTTACGCACAGTGCCCAGTCAACGGAAAAGCTTCCAAAGCAAATAAGCCCAAAATGATGATGAGTTAGCCACCATGGAAAGTCATGTACGTTTCCAGTGTTAAGTACAAGCCCTTTTTTCGCACGTACAATTTGGCATGTGTGCGCAGTTATTAGCATGAGTCATTTTCAGGGTGGGTCGCTTGAGTATGGTTATGACTCAGCCCCTCAAGGGAACATGGTAATGTATCTAAGGGACCTTTGCATGGAAAAGAAGGAGCTGTACCTATAGATGTGTATGGAAAGTCTGGACGCTGAAGTTTTCCCAACCGACCAAGACCCTTCCCCAAACTTCGGTTGCGTCAGAGCCAAGTGCCTGGAGGCGATGAGTGGATTCACAGCTGGCCAGCAGTTTTGCGTCTGACACAAGTGCTGCTCTTCCTCCTCTTGGCAGAGTGATATCGTTCTCATCAATCGGTGTTCCCTGGGACCTGGCCACCGAAGCTTTAGGAGCAGGGCCAGTCTGCGAAATGCATTACACAACTGGGACACAAGTTGTTGGTTTTACATGCAGTCATCGGCTTCACAAATGTAAAGAGCAGGTCTGGAAGAACTTTAAAAGCTGTTTACTTTAAAGGCTTGACTCAACGGTGATATAATATAGCAGGCCTGCTTCTTACATTTGACGTTCCTTCAACAACTGCCTATAGTTACTTTGAGGATATTGCAACCTGTTAAAATATAGTCATAACATATTGAATATATAGTAATATCTTTCATATCTGAAAGTAATATGAATGCTGACATTACATCTATGGATTTTGTCAGCGATCTTCTTGCGAGGTCTGGAAGTCGAAGGCTTTCATAATGCATTTTGCACTTCTGACTTCAAAAGACATCGTAATCGGAAGACAGATCGCTAGCTATTATGACTTTTCGCCGAGAACCATTATATCAGAACATAAAGCTCTTTGTGTGGTAGAAGGAGAGTCGATTGGCCTTCAAAACATTATGACTTATTATGTAAGCAGAACTGAAGTAATGCTCTGAAGGCAGCTTGTCACCATCTAAGACTTGCTGGCTTACAAAGTGATAAGGGAGTATCTCACATTGCAGTTTGTCCTCATATGAAGCTGATTAGCAGTACTAGGTTTCTCCCCTTAGTCATTGTACACAGCTGTTATTCAGAGTGATATCTGCGCACAGTTCTTGGCACCTATGGCAGGGGGCTGCCAGTGCCAGTTCCATGTCCTTCTTTGTTAGTCCAAAAAGCAATAACTGCAAGAGAAGCTTAGGCCAGTGTGGGCTGAAAAAGCCTAATAGATGTGTACAGCTACAAATCCACTCTTACCTTTGGGGAGGCTTGTCTTTCCACATGTTACCAGTTTGTTTGCACTTTCTCTGGCCAAAGAACAAAGGGAAAGATGTGCCTCCTTGCCTCCTTTAATCAATTCCACTTCCCTCTCTGATGAACAGCACTGTCTTGGTACACCTAAAATAAAGTATGGTAATCCTTATGTTCCAAGAGCTACCACATATAGTGAACAAACTGCCTTTTTATAGTGTAAACCCTAAAATCTCCCCTAAATATGCTCCCAGAGCACTTAAATTTCGTGTTAAACTCAGTTTATGTAATGTAATGATAAATAAATAATTAGAATCAGAAAACTTGATTGCTTAAAAGCATTAGCATTATCAGTTATCAGACTTTTACACAAAATAAACTCTCTCTAGCCACATGCTTAGTCAGGGCACAGCTTACTAATGCTAAATAAACTGAGATAACTGTTGAAAATTGGGGGGAGGGTTTAAAACACTAAAATATGAGGACAAGACATGGATCAGTCATGCTACATGCTGCAGCAGGCTTCTTCTTCTTCTTTTTATTTCGGTTGACAACCTTTCAGTGTATTGCCACCACCGCATTAGACTGAATCCGTGAACGCTGATCCGTGCAAAACTGGGGGTTACTGTATTTAAGTCTTGGGCAAGTAGGCATTTATACAAACACCATACAAACATCACTGCAATGGTTTGTAATTTTGTTGTCTGGCAGTAAGTAAGCTTGACCATTACCAATTTTCTCTTTGCAGTAGTCCTTACAACACCTGGTTCAGACAACCAATGATTTATTTAGTGAAATACAATGAATATGTTTGCAATGAATGGGGTACACTGAGGAGAAACCTAATTTATGGAAACTTGGAAGCTATTTTCACACTGATTGGTTACAATATTGAATAACGCATTATCTCATTACAATGGCACCTGTGAAGGGGTGGGATTTTGTAGGAAGCAACTGAACAGTCACTTCTTGAAGCTGAAGTTGTGTTGAAAGCAGAGAGAATGGACAGCCATAAGGATCTGACTGACTTTGACAAGGGACAGGTTGATATGGCTAGATGACTGTGTCAGAGCATCTCCAAAATGTTTTGTTAAGTAGTAGTTAGTACCTACCGATAATGTTCCAAGGAAGGACAACCGGTGAACCCCTGATAGGATGGTGGGAACCCAAGGGTCAAATGTTTAATCCCACAGAAGAGATACTGTAGGACTGAAAAAGTAAATGCCAGGATGAACTATGGGATAAGAATCTTTCCATCTGAGGCTGTGTGATGTTCTAGCCAATGCCTAGCTGAGAAATCTTGGGTTCTGCAATATTCTCCAGGTGTGGTTTAAGGGACATGACAAAGAGTTCAGTTTGTTGACTTGGCCTTCAAAATTCCAAAGATCTCAGTCTGAATGAGATGTGCCAGACAAGCAAATCAAATCCATGGAAGCCCCACTTCTCAGCGTCCAGAACTTGCTGCTATCATCTGGTGCCAGAGACCAAAGCACACATTTAGAAGTCTTGTGGATTCCAAGCCTTAATGCGTTTGAACTGAAAACATGAGGGTGACATTTATGTTATTCTAATGTCACATTTTAAAACCGTTCTCCTGCCAAGCCTCAGACTTCACATCGTACTGAGTACATAGATCTCAATGAGAGAATCACACTCTATGCTTTGGGCAAACTTTATGGGAATCAAATGATGCCATTAAGGGCTAATAAAGGATACTGCAAAAAGTGAGTAGCAATGAGAGAATAAAATATGACTTTGATCAATTTTATGAGTGAAGGATAGTGTCAATGGGGCCTCATCCCTTCTTGTTTCTCTCTCTTTCTCTCTGGCACTCTGTCATTTTCTCTTCTTCTCGTTTTCCATTCCTACCACTCCGCCGATCAGCTTTCTCTCCTGGCTTTCCATCTGGTCCTCAGCAGCCTTAGGGTGGCATCCCAAATGAAGTTGTGTTCTGGCACCAGCTGTCGCCAATTTCACCCCAGTACTGTGACCATAATTGTTAAGGCATTATACCTCTTATAACACTAAATCATGCAATTGTGTGATGGATGCTCACCATTTGGCAGTCAGCTGTTGGCAAATGTGCATGTCAAGCACTCAGAGAAGCAGTTTGTTGCTGCCAGATTTGATAATATAACTTGGTTGCTTTAATATTCACATGGCTCTAATGACTGACTTTGTTGTTGTTATATAAGCAGCAGTGTGGAGAAGGTGGTTTGGTGGTGTGAATACTGCGGTAGATGCTGGGAAACAGTTAAGCTTGCATAACAGCATTGATTAAGCACCATGTCCAACAGTCTACATTCATGCTAAATGAGTTGCAACGCTACGAAAGGCTGATTGCCACTGCCAACCTTTTTACTGTAGTGAGCAAACACTTTTTTCATAATTGCAGTGTATCCTTATAGGATATCAGTTCAGGCTTAATGCAGAACAGATGATGGGTTTGGAATATATGTAGTGTGTAAAACAGTGCCCTCTCTTACAGAAACTGGTTGGACATTGTAAACAGCACTTAAAGGCAGTTAAAGGTGTGAACTGAGGATAAAAAGTGCATATAAAGAATACTAGCTCCTCATAATAAAAGATTTACAAAGCCACATGTAACCAGTATAGGCTTACATAATGTATAGCCAGTTGCTGCTCTAGGGAGCTATTTTTTCAGGGGCACTAGTATTATTGCATCAGGTCTAGCGGAGCTAAAGGCATAGTGAGTAGGGGGTCACTGGGACACTGAAGTGGTGGTCTCTAGTCTTGGCTGTTTTCCCAATGCTTGTCAAAACTTGGGGAGGCCTCCGTATGCTTCCGGAACAGTCTCCACCTGGTGAGTTCATTCAGGCAGAACAGTCACAACAATGTTGCCCGAGTAAAGTTTCTCTTGGCAAACACTGCAGTACAGCGAAGCATTAGCTGGCAGCAGAAGTATAGTCATGTCTTACAATTGTCTATTAGGTTTATCACTATTATCTCACCACTAGGAGAATTACATACAAACAGTGCAAATAGCATGCACAAATATGACTCTGTGAATGACACAATACAACATTTATAAAATGGATAGTTTGATTTTGAAGTCTGATTTGCAGAGCCATGTTCAAAATGTTTTGAGACTGTTTTGAAAATGTTTTGAAAATGTTTTGAAATGTTTTGCTTTATAGATCATTTTTAAGTCCTCCAAATTATTCACCTATAAAACATTATAAAAAGGCTAATCTGGGGTATTTTTTCATATTCAGTCAATTACAATTAGAAATACAGTGATATATTATTTTAATGAGACAGACATGTGTGCCACATACTGTTATTTTCTGAGTACACATTTTATGCCATTTGGGATTCAGGTTTAAAGGGTTAACAACTTTGCTTGGTAACCACAGCACACTGTTAATGAGCTGTATTGCTTAGTGGAAGACCTGCTTTATTAACACAAAAGTAATGATTCATTGACCATCAGTGTATTTTGCCACACTATATTTGGTTGTCATATTATAAAAACATTGAAGTCGTTGAAGAGTGTCTAAAAAGACACTTTAACTTTGGAAAAACTGCTGTAATGTACAGGTTCTTGTGGCACATAGTCCATAAATAATCAATGCAATACTTTCTTTAAGCCATGTTGACTAAATGACATGGTCTCTTGTCAAGATGCCTTTAAAAAATAGGTCACATCTTATTAAAATGTGTCCTGCCATTCAACATGACCAAATTAGCCTTATTGAACTAAGGACATGCATCCATATAGGCAAACTAGGCAGTCGCCTTGGGCAGCACTTAGAAAATTTAAAAGAGAGGCACTTTAGGAAGGGCAAATGTAACGAACAACTGCCCCTAACCCACAAACCTCCCCTGGTCCACCTAGTCACCTGAAGTTGGGGGCAGATATATTACATTCTGCCTCGAGCAGGAACATGTCATGCATGAGCTCTGATTAGATACATCACAGAAGAGAACATGCACGTCAACATGGAATAGAAGATAATTCACATGGGCCCTACGTCCAGGCATGGTAAGACTATATTACATGTTTGGCCATCATTCTTCTTGACATGCAATATGTTTTTTACTCATTTGGATGAGATGGATGGGAGGAGACTGGGCTTGGGCAGACCTAATGGACGACCCAGGATATAAGAGTCTGCTGCCAAGTTTATAGCTACACATGGTTTTTGCATAATTGTGGGCGTGAAATGTCAAAACAATCCATCTGTGTTATGAGCCTCAACTCTGGTGCATGCCAAAGACAGGGGTGAGGTTTGCAAACCCACCTGTTTTTTTTCTGAGCTCGACACTAAACCTGAATACAACAGCCAAGCCCTGTCCATTGTTTCCTGCAAGTTTCACAATGCTTCGTATCACTGTCATTTTGGCTTCATTGGATAAAGCAGCAATAACAAAATAACTGTTTTGAGTTATTCATCAAAAGCTGTTTGACTACTGGAACAATTTGAACCACGTGAATAAACAAACAACTGGAAAATGGATTAAAGTTGTATACATTGATAAAGGAACCTCAGACAAACAGCTGCTTTTGTTGTTCTTGTTTGTATCATTGTGACGCACCATGTATCTTGTTGAGCATTTAGAATAGCTGTGGGAATAGCTGAGGACAAAGTGCTCTCAGTCACAGCAATGGCAATGTATGATTTGCCACTGAACCATCTAATAGATTAAAGAGAGTTAGATACTGTTAACTACCCACATCTCCAGCCTGGAGGGCCTTCCATGGACCTTCCTATGCTCTTGCAAATATGCTTCACTGACTGAGAGCCAGGCATTGATAGCTAAACACTATTTTGATCGTACTTTTCGGTGATAATCATGACCTGTGCAAATGTTATGGGGCACTGACTAATACATTATATTTGATTTAGTCCAAAAAGTAAAATTCAAATAGAAACTGTGAACGTATTTGAGTTTGGATGTTGCAGAGGATGCACGTTTATTTTCACTTAGAAAACTAACAAGGCATGTCATTTGACGTGGGGTTCAAACTTCTGGATGCAGCTGTATGTGCCGTATATTTTTCTCAACACCTCCTGAATGTTTACTTTTTCACTAGCGTATGCGCACCCACTGCGTGACAGATCCATCAAGAAAGACCTCAATTGAAAGCGAGTCTGCAGTGAGTAAGAGACTTATGATATCTCACTCAGAATCCATGAATGCGAATGACGTCTCTGCAGCTGAATCCCAGGGTAGGTTGCTGGTATTATAAAACTACTAATGAAAGCTGGAGTAACCCATGTTTAATTAAGTGAAAAGGTAAATGGGTTGCTTCCAAGAGGATATAGAGTATTGTACTGGATAATTGGTTGATTAACACTTTTGAAACAATCAGTTTTCTCCCTTCGAAAGCTCACAGGCTACTCTGTAACTAAAACAGCCGGGGCCATTGTGTCCTAATTAACTTGTCAGATCTCCATAAAATGTTTTTTTTTTCATGCACGTGAAAAGCTCTGTGAATGGGGAGTATGAAGAAGAAAGAGACAGCAAGACCCTGGTCATCTCCTCTCTCTGAAGAAAAGTTCTTTTTGAAGTTTGGTGACCCTAAGTCGTAGGCCTATCATTACAGCCGTTCAGTCTTTCAATGGCCCCGTAATTACAGGTAAAGTTCAAAACTCAGATGTTGCGTGGCGCATGAATGCACCTTCAGGCGACATTCCAACATCCGTCTTTGTCCTCCTTCATCTTTTTAATGAGGCGCAGGCAAAACACAAATGCAAATGGTGTAGTCTCAAAAACAAAGTTCTTTTATCTAGAGTTCGAAGAATTGATTAAAACCAAACCTATGACTGCTCAAGGCTCGGCGTGGCTCATTATGGCTTTATAGCCAGGCTGGACACTTTCCCAGTAGCAGTGAAGCTTTTACAGCCAACAAGGGAGTCTGGTGAGGGATGATGTCTTCATCATCATACTTTGAGCTAAGGCATGTTCTCATATGGTACATAACAGGAGTGAACATGTACATGCATTGATTGATGCATTTACTCTAAAGGCTACAGTACACATATCGTATATTTGACCATATTGTGACACTAATATTTACTGTCTTTTTCATTTAGTCCATTTAATTTTTGGTCAAGGTTTTAGAGGGTAATACATGCTTACCATCAACCTGATTTCAGTGGAGTTTATTGTGAATTGAAATAGAAATTTTGATAAAATCACGCTGGCTGTTACCAGTGACACTGATCATCCTGAGTAATGTTTGAAATACTGTATCCACATCTTTCAAATCAAAATCACGCTGTGATGAAAGCTAAAGTTCACACCCATATTCGATGGGTGACGCAAATGGGCAACAACAGATGCTCCACAGCGTTTTCAAAGCAATATAAATTAACAGGGTTGAGCCATTGATGTTGCTAAGGCTTTGCGTGCTTATAATTTTGAGCAAAACCAAAATATATATCACTTTTTATGAGCCCCGGGTGGAACAAACCTTTCTATGTTGGACAACTTTTCAGCAGAAATCTAAACAGGAAGGAGGCTAATTATTTTCTCTGCACTTTTAACCCCTCGTCTTCCACGTACTTTAGGTCATCTCTAAACAGAAAACCTTTTAAAGTTTACACAACAATCAATTAAATGCCGTCTCCCTTTCATCACACGAGTCTGGCCAGAAAAACTCTCACAGGAAGGGAAGCTAAACAAAGCACAGGCAAAAAGACCACCCCTAAATCTCAGACGAGGTACAGACAAGCACCAGAGGGGTGTAGACCACCCTATGACTCCTTAGGGTCCAAGGGACAGTGTTGTGGAACGCTCTACAGCTGTTGATTTCACTCCAGGCTTGTTTCAGGCCGTTTATGCCAAAAGGCACCGGGACATGTGGATTTAATGACATTCTGCGATATGGTGGCACAAATGTTTTGAAGTGGATCTCAAGTGGCGTGTAAAATTTACAGCTCTCAGTGACGTACCAGCCAGCTGAGTTCTATAACGTGACCAAAGGATTAAAATGCAACAAAACAGAACTCAAAAAAGCTAAAAATCCACTTTGAAAGCTGATTTATTTATGTGTGCTCCTATGCTTTCTGTCAGCCTGGAATTCAAAATGTCATCATAATGAAGTAAAATTACATGATTTCAAGTCTTGGTCACAATGTCAAAATAACTCAAGGCAGATCTGTGTCAAATCAAGAGTTTGATAGCAATTGGTGATGAACCCGCTCAGCCAAAATCCTTAGACTACTGACCATGTTCTTTACACTCTAGACTCACTGTGCAAGAGGCACGTACAGCATGTTCAGCGGAGGCTGGTTTAAATCAGCCTGACTGCCTGATTGTGCTGCCATGAACAGATCCACAGCTGCCTCACTATGTCCTGTTCCCATCTTACCAGGGGTCCGGTACTGCTGCATGTAAATCACTTCCACATGTGGAGAGGGGAAGGGGAGGAGGGGTGGCTGGGAAATGGGCGGGGGTCCTTGGAGCTCCAGCACGTTTATATTAAAGTCCTTTCATCAGGCTTGTATAATGAACCAGATGCCCCGAGCAGGCTGGCTGTCAATGCTAGCAAAGCTAACTCGAGGTTAGCTCATGGAATCCATTACCTACATGTCCCATATGCACTGTGTGCAGCGACTGCACCGTGGAAGGTAAACAAATTATGCCCCCCACCCTCCTCCATATTGATATCATTATTTTCCTCTTTAGCTGGGCCTGTAGTACACTGATCCCCTGAATGGGCTGGGGCTACCCCTCCCGAAAGACGGGTAAAGTACTTTGGCTACTGGCGAGTCGGGCTGTTTCTCATCCATCTTTCCCACCAGCAGGCAATAATAGGATTATGGCCATTTAAAACTCAAAGCGAAATTGGACGGCCTGCGCCGTGAAAGAGCCTCATTGATAGAAGAGTGATGGAGAAGGGTGGAGGGCGGGAGGGAGAGAGAAAAGAGGAACCGATGAGGGAGAGAAAGGAAATGGAAAGCTCTGAAGCATCCCCCACAGTCCCGTGAGCCCCGGCTAAAGCTGCACTGATGTGGATCTTTCTCGGTAGGCAAGGAAGACAGAGCAGAAACCAAGATGTGGTTTATAGATTCCCACCAGCCAGTGCAGACAATGGAATACAAAAAAGAACCCCGCGGCTCAGAATGCATCAGAGGGCTGGACTTCATTTCCCAAAACGTGTTGATGTCTGCATTACTGTAAATTGCAAGCTCATAACACTGGGTAACAAATTGTTGTGAAATGTTTCTTAGTCAAGTTTTGCATGTGGATTTGGTGGTTCTAGAGATGAACTAAATTGTATGTATATTTTTCATTATAACGTTGTTATAATACAATTTTTTTCATATTAGTCTCACTGATGTGTGTGACTCACGCTCCATGGCTGAGAGTTGGCAACCCTGTTATAAGTATAACAATAGACCATGTCTGCTGAGCCTCCAAGTTTACCTTTTTTTTTTTTTTATTACGTTTTTTTAACTAAACCCTTGAAGCTACATCAAAATTAACAGTACCACCAAAATCAGCGTGCTCAGAAACACTACAAACTTTTTGTTGCCTGGTGTAATGGGACTGGAGGAGACTGAAGAGACACTGCTTTATGCATTCGTACACATCTCAGGGCATCTGTAGGCAGGGAAATGAGACAGAGCTAAGTTTCCTGAAGTGCAAGATAGCCATACGTTTGCATATCATCAGGAAAGTATCCTTCTACTGCAATGCCTACTTTACCAGCAGCACTTGGGATGGGAGCAAAGATTGCATCTCTGCATACTGGAAAGTGTAGTAGGAGCCCATTAATCCCCTTTCTTTGGAGTCCAGACACCCATTTTCCTCCTTTCTATCCGAAACAAAGAAGCTAAAGTGGGGCCATTCCAAAATTCTATACACTGATCACAGACCCAGACCTATTGGCCACTTCTTTACCCCATCCCTCCCGCTAAGGCTGTGAGTTGCCAATGGTTTCAAGCTGCCTGCTACTTTGGCACGTGCTATTTCAATGACCCCAGCCATTTCCCTAGTCTTCCCCCCAGTCTATGACTCACCCTTTTCCACTTTGCATGCACACCCCCACCTCTCTTCTTCTACCTCAGAACACTGTTAGATTCAAAGCTTCTTGAGCATATGTGTTCCCATAACCTACTTCTTTTTTTTCGCCTGAGATGCAATTTCTACCATGAAACTCAAGATGACTTACAGGCAGGGCTCCACAATCAAATAAGAAACATGGAAGGTAATGGTTTCCCGCTTCCATAAACAAAGTTTGAGAGAGAAAGGGGCCCTTGTTTCGGTGTGACATGTCCAGATGAGATCTAAGTAGAGCAGTGCCCTGAGTTGACTCATGTGAAGATTTCTGGGTCACTTGCACTTCGAATATGGTATGGGGGGATTCTGAAACAAGATCCATGCAAACATATCATAGTTAAAAGAGTCTTTCAGCCCAGCATAAGCCACAAAAAGGGTCAAAGATAATTCCAAGTGCAATACAAAAAAGGTGGAGTAAATGTATGTTTGTATTGAGGAAGTATCCAAAATCATAGTGTAACTTTCACTTCAGTCTACATTTGGACAGTAGACAACCAGATGTCCATTATACTATTAAGCCTTTATTATCACTGAGGGACTGGGCTGAGTTTTTATGTCTTTCAAATATCATTAACTGAACTGCACTTCAAATCCATGACAGTGGATTATAGCTTTATTTGTGCGTCCTATTTTGAACTTAAAGTGTTTTCCTGTCTTGGAATAGACCTTTGCTATTAGACAGAACTTACCATGTCATTCTTGATTCTGAATAGTAAGAAAGTAAGCAAACACTTCAGAATTAGAATCAGAAAACTTAACTGATCCTGGAGGAAATCACTTATGTTATGACTACGAAGATACAAGGAGATATAGAGACAAGAACAATACTAAAATATTAAAAATCCAATGAAAAATCTTCAGAAAAAGACTCAATTTGAAATATGAATTTCACTAAGCTATAAACACAAAGGCTGGGTATGAATACTAAAGATAAGTAACTTACATTGAATTCTTAAAAGTGGAACTGCCAAATATTCAATAGATCACATGAAACATTGTATAATGCAGCTTAGTAATGTTTCGTTGTTTGATTCATTGCATTAAACACCTCCTCAGTGAAAGAAAGATGAACGGTTAAGGACAAGATGCAGTGTTTAGTGTGATGCAGTGTTCAGTGCCTTGGAGCTGAAGAACACCGTGATCAGTTTGCAGCAACTACCCAGTCACAGAATACACGGATATAAAAGATTATGGATGTCACTGGAGCGTGAAAGCATAATGTCTGCAGCCAAGCGAAGAATGTCTGAGTGGCCGCGTCCACATTGTAGAAGCTTCCTGCGCTGGACGTCTTAGACCCATTACTCAACTACATGACCAACTTTTTGGATGGAGGGGGCTTGCTAAAACAGTGCTTCATTGTTGCACTGGGAAACATTTGGTATCACTTAACTCTAAGAGGCTCTGTTTTAGCCTATTTACATATGCCAAGTGAAATCGGAACCAAATATCAGGAGTTTGAAGACGAAACACTCTTCACAGAAGGTCCTAACTCAACTCAAGTTCATGTAATTATAAAGATAATGAAGATAAAGGTGCATGCTGCATGGTGTATTACTGGTTTATTTGTTAATCCAGAGACAGCATTTGATTTTAGCAGCTACTGCACATTTCATGAGTTATGAATATGTTCCTTCTCACAGTATGGACCAGTTTCCCGCTAAGGGTCTAAGTTTAGTTCTGGACAACACAATAGTCTCTGAAAAAAACACAAAATGAATTTTTGATGACCACTGATTGCTGTTTTCTCATCAAATCCTGCCTCCTGCAGTAGGATTTGCTAAAATGCTTGTGAATATGGACAACTACTCTATCCTAGCACAGGAGACATAAGTCGGGCAAAATACTCAAGTCAATTTGTTTTATTTCTGACTGGCTTGATCTCACCAGTCCACTGTAAATCCTATTATCGTGAGATGGAAATGTCTACTAGCAACAACAATTCACCCATAAAGCAACAGACCATGCAAGTGATGAGGTGTGCAAAACATTCAAATCTCCAATCCTTTGTTCTCCGCAGAATTAAAGACTACATCAGCAATGAAATCAGCACAAGAACGTTACGTCAGGAGGTTCATGAAATTGGTTTTACTGGCAGAGCAGCCTCACACAAGCTTAAGATCGCCAAGCCCAATGCCAAGCATTGGCTGGAGTGAACTTTGAAGCAGTGGAAACATGATCACTGGAGCATTTAATCTAGAGCAGTGGCCCCCAACCTTTCTAGCGCCATGGACCATGTTTCATGTAAGGGACCGGTATACACTACCAGTCTAAAGTTTTAGAACACCTCAATGTTTCAAGCTTTATTTAATCGAAATTCAAACAGTTCAAGTCCAATGAATAGCATGAAATGGTACAAAGGACAG
>JBBPCW010000039.1:7305241-7319060 GCA_037974425.1 Phenacogrammus interruptus | reverse complement strand
AGCCAGTAGAGAGTTGCAGTAGTCCAGTTTGGAAATGACCAGGGACTGAACCAGAATCTGTGTAGCTTTAGTGGTGATCTTGGCAGAGAAGAAATGTAGATAAAAGAGCTCTGGCTAAAATTCCTGTTTTGACCCCAGAACTACAAACAGAAGCGCTATTGCTAGTGCTCAAAATAAAATCAGGAGCCAAAGGACATTTTAGCACCAGTAGAGTGGTATACAACCAGTCTTTTGAAAACCATAAAGCTTGGTACAGAATTGATTTCAAAGCATTTTTCATTGTGTACAAGCCACTCAATGATGGCTTGTGCTCTAAATACATTTCTGATATGTTTAAAGTATATATATATATATTCCTGGTAAGTTTCTTAGATCTAGTGAAAAGAAGAGCCGATACTAAACATGGTGAAATGGCATAAAGACACTATGCTGGCCGCAGGTGGAACCAACTGGTCATCAGTATTAGATCTGCACCACCAGCAGCTTTACAGTAAAAAGCTATTAAAACTGAACTGATTCATATGAATATCAACACTTCAATTGCACTTTCAGTTTTCTTTTATTGTTTTCAATGTTTTCTTTTATTTTTAACATTTTATTCTAGTTTGTTACATTTTTTATTATATGACCCTTTGTGTATGATAGTGTGGTATAAAAGTAAACTTGACATGACTTGACATTAAACCAGTGAGTTTTTAGTCATAAAAAAATAGCATTTCAAATGAGCTACAGAATAGCTAACACTAGAGGTAACCTGAGGTTGGAGATGGTGGATGATATGCCAACATGTCCATGCAAAACTACTTACACTCTTAAAAACATTCTTTCCTTGGACGATCAATAACTGCCTCCCCAAAGAATTGAGGGTTCTTTAAAGAACCATTTTTTGTAAACAAGATGCATTAAGAATCTTTTAAAATAGTGTAAATGCTCTTAAATTAAACCATTTGGTTTTGCTCGCGAATAACGGTTAAAGCAGGTACTTTAGTTAGTACCTTCCTTTATCAAAAATCTCTCACGATTCATGCCTGTGATCACCGGTGAACACCGGAACATGGGACCAGTACCCGCCTGTGACCACCAGGAGTCACATTAGACACATGGACCGCCTGACCCTGCTCGGTAATTAGTTCTCATGAGTCACATTGTAATTAGTCCCACACCTGATCTGAGTCCGCTATTATGTCTGTGTCACCATTGGTCCTTGGTTTAGTTCCCCATGTATTTAGACCAGTCCTTGTCTTTTGTTCAGTATGCCAACATACCTTCACCTTGCCATGCACTGTGTCCTGTTTATCTTGAGTTTAGGCTTGGCCACCTTGCCACTTTTCTCTTTGTACCTTTCTCCTTTTGAATAAACCCTACGTGCTTAATGCATGGAAGTCTGTCTTGGTGCTTCCCTACCTGCTCACCTTCGACGGGGCACGGGCGTGACACTATCACTTTTGATTCAGCATAAAAATAAGTGAATAGCGATTTCAGAATCTACACATGCACATATCCGATGGTTCCTAACCTTACTCATTTCTCAGATATCACATACAAAGATCATAGTTCTTGTGTTATTCTGTAATCTTACTGGATTCTCATTATTTTCCTTATATGATCTACAAAAGAAAGAACTATGATCCCCAATCACTCATTAATATCAAATTTGCAGCCGACATATTTTTTTTCTTCTGGGTAGCAATTATGCACCAGGTGTGAGGAGATGGTAGTGTACAAATCAAAATTTATATTGCTTCAATCACAGTTGATATTTGTCTTCCGTGGCTATTGCCAGTGTACTGTATGCTTATTAATCTAAATTTCCTTTGGCATAGCCTCCCTTGAACCAAAACAGTGGCGTCCAATTAGACAGGCATGATTAAAAGGCTGTGGCTTTTGTAACTGGAATGATGCATCACAGTCATAATGGCCACAGATGTTGGAGTCACTTCACCTATCAGTGATGCTGCCACACTTGCAGAAGACGCTCGATGGAAACATCTGCCACCCAGACATTCGTCAGTTTTGTGTAAATTGTTTGGGCCGCAGATGACTGACATGAAACGCCAGCGGCTCCCAGAGGCCGTCCATCAGCCTGACGTGCAGTCACGCGAGAGTCGTTTAGCAATCATCATCTCAATTCTCCAGCCACTAGGGTAGATGAGGAAGGGGTGGCAGGGTGGGCATGAGCTAGGGACGAGAAAAAGTGAGAACCCTACACATATGCACACTCACACACACATGAAGAGGTGGGTGGAGTAGTCTCAAACCATACTTCTTTCAGCATATCACATCATTAGGTTCAATGAAAACTGGCCCTTTTAGTCATTTTACTCTTGTATAGGACGTATCTTTTATCAGCATTTCTTAATTCACAAAAAACCCAAATTTACCATGTCATGGACAAATAGGGTTGTCACGACTTCTTGATTAAAATTGATTACTCCACTATAAAAGCTCTGATTAAAATTTATATTCTCATTCAGTCATCATAGCAATTGCTTTGCAAGTTGAAAGATAAGCAAGATATCCACAGGTCATTATAAAGCAGTGTTCAGCAGTCTAAACATTCTCCACTAGAGGGAGCTATTTGTACTTAAGTCACTAATGATAAAACCCACACCAGCAGGATCTCCCTAATTCACACATATTTATAGTTACAAATTTCATATAGGAAGTAAAATTAAATGCTCACCATTATAAATAGTTTGTAAGATTACTTCAGTAATATTCAAAACAACTGTTACCTTTCTATAACCTACAATATGTTTCTAAACTTGCTCCTCCTTTTTTTAAATGAACTCAATTTTAATAACTATTCGAAAACATGATACACTGTGTATACCATAAGCAGCAAAACAACAAGACCCTTGTATCGTCATGTTGCTGAGACACAAAGATTAAAGTGAAGCATGTCTTGTTTGCTAGATTTGTCTCTAAATTATAATACTAAACTATGGCAGTCAGATGTTGAGGTGAACTTTCACTGGATGCATTCTGAGTAACAGCACTGGAGCTGCAGAATATCCATGAATTTACAGTAAGGGAATCAAAAGCTCTAACAATGGCTTGCGAGAAGCATATATGTTGAAGCATCGGCCATATATTCACTATTTCTCTCATTTTATTCGATAAACTTATTGGATTCTCATTATTTTCCCTTAAAAATGACATTTATGTGAAAGAAACTGAGCTATGATCCACTATCCACTAGGTATATCCTCATGACATTTTCATTTTTCTGGGGATCATGCACCAGGTGGGTACAAGTCAAAATTTGTATCGTTTCAGTCACAGTTGAAATTTGTCTACAGTGTCTATTAGCGTCTACTGAGCAACATTACACTGCATGTGATTAATGGCACCAGACCTGAAGAGTATTAATGAATTTTCAGTAAGAGCGTCAAAACCAACAACGGCTTGCGAGAAGCACAAGCGTCCAAGCGTTGGCCATCATCGGGGTGCACTGAACTGCAGGCTGGCAGCCATGAGAGCATACAGTACACGCCTACACAGCACATTAGCATTGGCATTCTCGCAGGTTAGAGAGTGTATATGTGTGGGTGCGTGTGTATTTAGCTCTTTGTGGATACCAAATATCCTCAGGATGATAGAAAACACTGAAATGTTTGACATAATGAGGACTTTTGCCTAGTCCCTAAAAAAGGCACTGTACTAGATTTGGCTTTAGGTGTGGCCATAATATTATTAGCCACAGAATAATGGAAGTCAGTGGACTCGTAAAGACGGCAAAACATTTGTGTGTGTGTGTGTGTGTGCATATAGAGAGAGTGAGAGAGGGCGAGAGAGTGTAAGATGTGTTAACGAAGCAGAAACAAGGAGAAAAAGCAAGTTACCATATTTGATGTGTGTTTTGTTTTTCAGCCATCTGTTCTGATAATGGATTACTGCAACTTCACATGTGATGAAAACTAGAATAAATAATTTAGATGTGCAGGCTAGGGAATAAGAGTGCTGTTATGTTCATTTAGAGCATATTTTATACATTTGCCTAGTCTAGTATTTATATAGTTTCAGGCATACTTTGTTTAAGTTCTCTATAGCTTACCCTCAGAATGCACAGAGAACCTTATTTAATAAGTAACGCTGTTTGTGTGGGTGAACACATGCATGAAAACAAAATCTCTTTATAAATCTTTTCATCAAAACAAGTACCCTCATCAATCACAGAGGTAGTATAGACTGAATCTAGCATTCTTAAAGTGAAAGTGACCATTCTGTCATATGTAAATACACCACAGCACGAAATTCTTCCTCTGTATTTAACCCATTTAGTGAAGCAGAGGGCAGCCAGGAACACAGCGCCCGGGGAGCAGTGTGTGGGGACGGTACTTTGCTCAGGGTACCTCAGAGGTGCCTAACGGTCTTGGGAATCGAACCCACGGCTTTCTGATCGCAGGGCAAATGCCCTAACCGCTAGGCTAACAGCTGCCCATTCTTGCTTGAATGGTATCATTACCATTAAATCTGTGAGTGAAACTTAACCCCATATTCTACTTTAAATCAGCTGGAGTTATTGATGTCTGATACTCTAAACCTGTAGATTCATGCATGTTTGTAACTTCTGCTGTGATGGTGTAGTACAGAACAGAGGAACATCAATCAAGCATCCCCATTTGAATCTTAAGCCATGGCTAAACAATTCCAATTAGGAAGTTCAGCTAATTCTGGGCAGGGTTTAATATTTCGTGTTTTAGATTAAGAGCTATCTTGGTAGTCAGAGTGAGATGAACAGATTAATTTTCATTATATTTAGTTAACTGTCAGGAAATGTCAGGACATGTGTAAAGCACATTGTATTGTATGGACAAAAGTATTGGGACATGCCTATTTTTCAGGGTTATGCTAGGTCCCTTATTAGGCAAGACCTTATATTAAGACATTTTGGACAACACCATGCTTCCAACTCTGTGGACACAGTTTGAGGAAGGACCTTTTCTATTCCAGCATGACTGTGCTGCAAAACAAAGTCCATGAAGACCTGGCTGGATGAGCTCGGTGAAGAACTTGACTGGTCCACACAGAGCCCTGACCTCATCCAACACCTTTGGGATTAACTGGAAAATAAATTTTCTCCAGGCCTTCTCATCCAACATCAGTGCCTGAACTTATAAATGCTCTACAGACTGAATGGGCACAAATTCCCATAGAAACCCCTCCAAAATCTTTTGGAAAGTATTTCAAGAAGAGTGGAAGCTGTTATGGTTACAAATGGGGGACCCGCTCCATAGTAAAATGTATTTGAATGCATTGTCATTAAAGTCACTGTTGGTGTTAATGGTCAGGCATCCCAATACTTTTGTCCATATAGTGTATGTGAAATATACTATCCAAGTGTTTTCACTGAATCATATTCATATCATGGTCCTGGCTTAAACTTCTGTAGAGCAGCTCATGGCATTTAGGTACAAATTCTTCTACAGAACGGCAGCTTGTGTTTATAAAGCTGAGCATTGCAGTCAGTAGAGCTGATCTATCTTGGGCCTGTGAGGCACAACTCTCTCCACTTACTATCTTTTGCCTCCAGTTTTCAGTGTCGTCTGAAAGAGGCAGCATTACATCTGTCGCCTGAAGCACTACGCATTCAATCCTGGTTGAGACCTGACTGGCAGAGCTTGGATGTTTTTGTTGCTCAGAAGGCAGTACGAAAGTCAGAAGGTGAAGAACCAGAAAACAACGGGTTGGGTTCTGATGTTCTGTCTCAGCTGAGACAGACCTGTGCAAGACAAGACTCCAAGACAATGCACATGCTTATAGCCAAGCCATTTTTACTTGCATGCCAGTATGATACTATAAAACCTAACAACAATGACAGGAATGTTCCAGACCAGTTAGGTGCTATCGTCCATTTTCCTCAAGTTTACTTTTTTTTAAAATTTTTTTATTGGCCTTACCTATAGGCAATGACAACATTTTAACATTTTTGACTGCGTTGATCAACCATAAGAGACAAAACTGCAATGAATGTGCATTTTATAGGCAATGATAAATCAACAGAGTCAGCGATCACCTTGGTCTACCTTTGTTTAGACTTTCTGTTGCATCAGCCAAGTGTGGGATAAGAGCTAGTGTACTGGTCAGACTGAAACAGTGAGAAATCCTCCCTTCTTCCAAGTATTCTACCATTTGGGTTTCAGATGTGGGGAAGATCTCAGTGTTCTCTCCATGTTCCACTTGAGCACCTTACAATCAGGCTAGCAATTACTGAATAGCAATTTAATTCAATTCAATTCAATTTTATTTATATAGCGCTTTTAACAATGGTCATTGTCACAAAGCAGCTTCACAAAATGAAATAAATGTATGTATGAATGTGTGTGAATGAAATGCCTCTGATGAGCAAGCCAAGAGTGACGGCGACACTCTTGGCTTGCTCATCAGTTCAAGATCAATACATATCAATACATATGTCTGATAAGATCAAATAAGATAAAAGATGAGATAATTTGTACATTTATACACACATTTGATTGAATGAAGTAAAATTGCAACATTGATTCAACCTGCACCAGGGATTTACACTGGCTAACCTGAGAAACCTCTATAACCTGGGGTTTCTTGAAACAGTCTGAGCCTTTAGACCCAGCTGATAGTGGCTGGCGATTTCAACAGCACCAGTCTAATAAAGGTCATACTGATATTCCATCAGCAACTGGAATTTGCTGAAACAGTTACTGGTTTTATTTCTAATTGCATTGATGCCATTGATCCAAGACTTACTGTTTAAAATTTTTCAAACCAAAAAATGCAGATGAATGGTGAAATCTGTACTTTGCTTAAAGCATGGATTGCAGGGCTAAAGGTACTCTAGGTATGAACTCAACAAAGCAGTAAAATCTGCCAAAAGATGAAACAGGAACAAGCAGGAGTCTTTCTACCGGAGCTCTAACACAAAAAAGTAAAGTAAAATGGCTATTTTTGTCAGGCGAGAACACACCACACACACCCCACCACACAGTGTGAACAGTGTGAAATTCTTCTCTGTTTTTAACCTCTTCACCAAGTGAAGCAGTGGGCAGACCGCAACAGTGCAAGGGGGCAATACCTTGCTCAAGGGTACCTCAGTGCTGCCCTTGGCAGTACCATGACCTTGCTATTGCAGGGGCAACTCCCTAACCACCAGCCACCAGCTGCCCCAAACTGTCCTTTGATTATAAAGGGTATCCTGACAGTGTTAGGGAAGTGTCTCCTCCTCTTGAGTCAGACACACTTCATGCACATTTTGACAACACCACCCCATGAACCAAGATGCCTGCGCACTGCAGGTGTCCAGGGCAGATGTGTGCAAATCCTTTAAGAGGATAAACACACACAAAGCTCCTGGACCAAATGACATCCCAGGACATTTTCTCAAGATCCGTAAAGACTAGCTGGCAGCTGTGTTCACTGACACCTCTTGCTACAGTCTGTTGTCCCCACGTGTTTTAAGAACACTGTCATTAAAGAAACCCAATGTGTATGCCATTGCCATCTTTCATCATAACGAGGATGAAAGACGGCTATAATGGGGGTTTTCCACTGACTGGTACCAGCTCAGTTTGATTTAACTCTACTCACTTTTTTTGCTTTTCCATAACCAAAATCTGGTTCCTGGTACCACCTTGGCCGAGGTGTGCTGAACTGACACTAAATGATGTATACATATTGGAAGTTACTGATTGGTCGCTATAGTTACGTCAGTATTGTTGACTGAACGTTAGCATTAGCGTTAGTTTTAGCCTTGTCTGGTAAGTCAATTGTTTCCGTTTTGTGGCAGACAGCCAAAAACCAAGGATAAGAAATAAAACCCCTCTGATTTCATCCATGCTGGCCATTATAATGATGCCAGGTTGTTTACCTCAGCTTAGAGCGCTCCGCTCATGCTGATTCTCAGAATGTTTAGTTGCTATAGCAACTAGGTGTAGTGGAAAACTGTAGGTCTGGAACCAAACTGAACAGTGTAGAACTGAACTGAGCCAGGCTGGTACCAATCAGTGGAGAAACCCCTTTGGAGTTATAAAAGCACCTCAAATTTAGCTTACATATATTAGATTTGTGTTACATATATTAAAATTGTACTTACTTTTATACTTATTTCTACTTTACCTGTACTTATTTTTAAAATTTGTATTTGTGTTTTAGACCTTTTCAGGTTTAATTAAAAAATGTATTTACATTTTGTAATGTTTGCACGCTCATAAAAAGGAGTGGTTCAGAATACATTTCACTGCATGTTGTACCTGTGTAATTATGCATGTGACAAATAAAGGATCTTGAATCTTGAAGGAGGACCTATATTAGAGAATGCTTTGGTTGATGCTTTATCACACCAGCATCATGGCAAAGACAGTGACACAACACCCCTTCTTCCTCCACTAGCTGAGAAGATTTGGTATGGACTGCAGGACACTTATTAACTTCTACAGATGCACCATTGAACATATCCTGACTGTCTGCTTCACTGCCTGGAAATGCAGCTAAAATGCCTCAGACCATAAAGCCTTTCAGAGAGAGGTCAGGACAGTGTAGTCCATCAATAGAGCTGATCTGCCAGCCGTGCAGGACCTTCACACCCAGAGGAATCAGAAAAAGGTCCAGAACATCTTAAAGATAAACGGTCATCCTAGCCACCAACTCTTTTCTCTGCTACCATCCAGAAAACATTTCTGAAGCAGCCAGATGAGAACAAGCAGGCTCTGGGTCAGGTTCCCTTTTTTGCTTTATTCCTTCGTTTTTATGTTGCATATTTATTGATTACATAGGATTACATGTCAGGTTTATAGTTTAATCTTATTTCTACACATTTATATGTTCTACATAGCAAAGGATGTCTGGAACCCATACATTTTTTGCTATAACCCTGCTATGCTGACAAATGAAACAAATCAAAGAAAGAGATACTTGTTTACTTATTAGCAGGGTATACTAGAATTCATTTGGCTCCATGTTTTAAAACTCTATGTCAAATTGAAATGCAATATTAGTAGTGTGTAGTAAACATTTATTTTTCATATATAAATTAGTGGGCCAATGGCTGACTTATTCTTATCTATATTTTTTTATCTTATGTCTGATTTGAGCTAATTAAGCTTTTGCACATTCTCTGTTTGTTGAGGTGGAGAATCAGCACAATGTGTAAAAAATAATAAACAAACAAACAAATAAATTAATAAATAAACAGGACATCTGTCAAAAAGGCATGGCTGACCACTTTTTCTCACCCGTGCCTGGTGTAGACAGTTGTGCCGGGAGTGTTCTGGTTTTGCCATTGACACTCATAGGCTGCGCTTTTCTTCTGGGACAAAAGAAAATTGCGTTTTTCACGGATGGCGTCATCCAGATTAGCCTCTGTGTCAGCATGCTATCCTCCTTAGCGAACATGTCCAGCGCTGATGTCAGGGCATCATTAATTTTGTTATTATCAGGAAAGAGTAGGCTGCCACAAGATTCATAATTCTGTTCAATAATGGCCATTTTACAAACCTGATCCACATTTGACAAATTGGTCTGGAATTAATTGGCATACGCAAGACACAGCACACATTTGGAGTCACCTCAGTGGGAATAGGAGGAATTGCACACTGCTTTCGATTCTGATCAAATTAGATTAAACTCAGTAATGAACTGGAATCACAATAAACACATAAAAAAAAACTATTCATTAAAGATGCTTTTATAACATAATTTAAATTTTTTATCATTCTCCAGTCTCCAGTATGTCTGTGACTGCACCATCTAGAGACTTCCACCAGTGTCACTCTTTCAATTATAAATTGTCTTACGTCTGAGGTATGATCTGGAAGTGGTCCACTCTGAGGCAAAAGAAATTTCCCTGGAGTGTCGCAAAGCAAGCGCATGTGTGTGGAGACGAAGACACTGTAGACAAATCTCTCACCTGCCCCTCCCCACTGTTTTTCCACCCCTCACACACAAATAATCATAAACTCCATTTCTGTGATCAATTATTAACAGCTGTAGGTGCTTGTGTGGTTTATTTGCTACTTAGTAATACACCGCCTCCAGCAGGACTGAGTGAGAGAGATAGGGAGAGGAAAGAACGGAGAGAGAGAGAGCATAAAACAAACTAGAATGCATTTTTGCAAGAAAATATGAAGCATGATTGTTGTGGTAATGGTGGTTGTTGTCAGGTGGTTGCTGTGATGTTCTATGTGGCTGCTATGGTGTTGGTAGTTGAGGGTTACTATGCTAGGTTACTGTGGTTCCACAGGTGAGGATTAATGTAAAAAAGATGTGGTGCCAAGCATTTTTTTACAAAGATGCCAATACTTCTGCATAATAAGAGGGGTGTCAATACTTTTGACCAAAAAGCAGAGTACCTAAATGTTTATTCTTTAGCCAGATTTCAACCAACGACCTTTACTACTGCGAAAGGACACCTGAGACACTGTGAGCCACTCTCTCTATCTCTTAGTTTATCTTCATTGACCAATATAATTTTCAGACAATGTCAAAGACGCGGGCTGTACCCAAACTTTTGCATGGTGAGAGGCTTCCAAACATTGTTTTTGTGGACACAAGTGGACACAAGTTCTGTGGAGTTCTGTGGAGAGTTTCACACTCCCTTACTTCCCAGACTACCATATAACTACTGAGCCACATAAGCTCAAACCCCATTAACGAATTTAGTATCAAGGGTGGCTTAAAAAGTTGCCGTCAAGCAAAAAGGGCTGGCTCACTTATACTCTCAAATGAAGGCATATTAAAGTCCTTAAGACTGAGTATATAAACATGTGTAAACACACAGAAGACACGTTCTGTTGGCTAACAGCTTGCTGGCTAACTAACAGCAGAATAAACAGTGACACATTTCATTTCATAACTGATCTGTGCTTTAGTGTCTTGAAGGCTGTTTATGAGCTGATATTTACACACAAAATGAGTGTTACAGCACTACTTACCCATTAGCTCTTGGCTGGCATTGAGGGGCAGTTGTCGTAAATATTCTCTTTTCACACTGAATTAATGTGAGTAAAAGAGCAGAAATCTGAAATATAGACTTAATTGAATGTGGTCTCTTCATTTCTCTGGGCAGAGGAGCAGAGGTCTCGTTTAAGCATCACAGGCGACCTGGTTAGCAGCGCTAGCAGCGCTAGTGCATGAAAACGATTCATACTGGATTTACCACACAGTTTACCGAGCATCGGTTTGACTCATTCCGTCTACTGGCGGCTGTGACATAACCTCACAAATCCTAAATATTACCCTGAAAAGTCAAATTAACAATATTAAATGATCTGTAAAGTTGAATACACGCACAATGCACTGAATATTAATCAGAGTTAGAGCCTCAAAGGAGAAGCGGCGGTAAAATACAGATATTGAATGAATATCAAAATGAAAACATTAGAACAATAGAACAATATTGTGGATAAAAATAAAACTTCAAAATGACAATAGTGTGACTGCTGCAATCGGGCTATTAGAGTACTCCAAGAAATCCAAAGGACACACCCGAGGGCTCTTTGATTTAACTTGTAGACCAAGGGCATGCTCTGGCTTTTCCTGTTTCTGTGGCTGAAGAACTGGTCATGTGGCAATTTCCAGAGTGTGCTGCATGCCACCCCCTGCCCCCTCAATTCTCCTACAGCCCCACAGTGCACTGTTCCAAAGCATGGAGAGCCTGCTCCCACATGGCATCATTAAAGTCAGACAAACACCCTAAATACTTCATGTTCCTCACGCTCCTTTCCCCAGCACCTCCCTCTCTTTCTCCCCGAGCCTAAACCTGTCACCACCAGCAACAGCTAGACTGTTTTTGCAGTCTGTACCAGTGGCAACGGAGGCTTTGAGACACAGGGGAAGAGAGCAGTCCCATAAAAGTTCAGATGATTTTCACAGGGGGAAAAAAGTACTTCCGAAGGCCTCATCGACTCCTGTTGAAGACCAGTTAAACGCATGGAAACCGGGCTTCCACAAACACATTCATACACATGCAGATATACAGCCTTTAAACTGTGTTCGCTTCTGTGACCTCACAGAAACAGTAAATTCAAAACAGCAACTTAGTTTAGACTGAAAGTGATGTATAGACTGGAAGTGATTTTTTTAAATTATATGAGCCATTTAAACACAAAAGGATATTTAAGCTGCCAATGTTCTCTGTAGAAAAGGCATTGATGTCATGACAAATGCGCTGGAATGATTGAGAGCTACTGACATTGATCATGGTGGTGCATGTTTTTAATGCAAGGTGCTTTTTTCTCAATAGTTCTCTGCTAAGTCTGAAAATGCTTAGAAAATGCTGCATTGATATATAACAAAATAAACAAAACACACAAAAGTATACATTTAGGTTTATAGACATATCTATCTGTAAAAATATGTAAAATAACTACTAGGCAATAATTGAAATAAATTGCATTTCACCATAATATCACTCAAATAAAGCCAACCCTATTATTATTTAGCATTTTCTGTGGTGTAAGCTGTACAAAACAATCAATCATAATGCAATGAGGGAAAATATGTCTAGCTCTGGTGCAAGTCAAGACAAAAGTCACATAATTAGGTAAATAGTCCAACATAAATGCAGCAAATTAAATCTTTGCCTGTGGACATACCTAAACAAACATCATCTTAAAGACTACGGCACTATCAAAGCAAGTCCAGGACATAGTTCAGCAGTACTTATTTAAAAATTCCCCAAACTTTAAACATCTCATAAAGCACAATTTTCCGCAGAAAGTATATGGCCCGATTTAGAGGAGGTTGCCCAACAAAAGTGTGTGACAGGATAAGCAGGGCTTTAGTCAGAGAAGCAAGAAATTGTTGTTGACCTCCCAACAGGGCAATGACTTTAACCAGCCAAGGTTGCAATGTAGCAGTGCAGAGTCAAGATCCTGAATGCTTTACAATGGCATGGTCACAGCCCAGACCTGAAGGAGAATCTGTGACAAGACTCCAAAATAGCTGAATTTAAACATTTTTGCTGAGAAGATTGCCCAAAAACATGCAGGTCTAAATGTTCAATGCTGATAGAACCTTATGTCGGATGTGTTGCTGCTGTAACTGAAGCCGAAGTTGATATGACCGAGTTTTGACCTCAAGATGAAAGTGCAATATGCCTTTTTTGGGCTTCTTTGAAATGCGCTGGTATTATATACATCATGGGTCAGTTTACAGGAAGGCAAAGTAAACAATGGCATAGCTGAGCTCGTTATCCAAAAACTGACAATAGGCATCAAGGATGCCTCTGGAATACAAGAATAGCAAACATGCAAGAGACAGAAAACCATGGGGAATAAACAGCTCAGAAATGCAAGAGATAGATAAGAGACTTTGCAAAGAGCACAGTCAAACGACTGAGTATATATAGCAGCCTTAATGAGTACATAAATGAGGAACAGGTGTCTGTGATAATTAGTAGGTACCAGAACAGAGCTGGAGAAGGAAATGGCCAGTCAGGACTGTAACAATCATTGTGGAGTGTGTTGACGTTACATGAATACACACTCAGAGATAAAGAGTGATGTCGCAGTATTACTATTTTTGGTTCTCTGAAGGTGTACTCACACTAGGCAGTTTGAATCGTGCCCGAGTGCGTTTGACCACCAAAGCGCGGTTCATTTGACTAGTGTGAGTGCTCCGAACCGTGTCCGGGCGCGGTTCGTTTAGCCGTCCCTGGCCCACTTGGAAGAGGTGAGCCAGAGCATGGTTCGGTTGGACTCGGCGTGGTTCGCATGTAGTGTGAGCGCTAACCGCGCTGGAGCACGGATCAGGGCGCATGACGCCACGTTTTTTTGACGCTCCAAAACCATTTTTCGTGCCACAAAAGCGATAGACCTGTTTAGCAACAGGCTGTGAGGGGGCT
>JBBPCW010000039.1:7203670-7214379 GCA_037974425.1 Phenacogrammus interruptus | reverse complement strand
TTAACGGCGATAAGATTCTCGCGCGTTAACGCCGTTAACGGCCCAGCTCTAATATATATATATATATATATATATATATATATATAGATAGATATAGATATATAGATATAGATATAGATATATGTATATATAGGCATATATATGATTTTTAGTTGACTGCTCAAAGGCCGAATAAATGTTTTCACATGTTAAAAAGCACCATAATTATTTCCTGATATCTCTTAATATATTTGTTTATATATTTCTTTAACCTTTTAAGAAGCATCAGTTATGTTGCTGATATACCCCACATATTACTGTGTACGGTGTTCAGACCTGTTAAAATATCTAATGATACGGCTAATAACTTCACAGCCTCATGCAAACTAGTGTGTATGTCCAGAAGCTAATCCCCTTCAGGGAGGTCCAGATGCCTGGTCCGCTAGTGAAACATTTTACGGTTTTAATTAAACGAAAATAAAGCTAAGGTTACTCTGAGAATAAAATGACGGAATGATTCAGTTCACTGAGCGGCTGTGCTTATTCAAACCATATCAACATTTAAACTGCTGTCCAGGTATTTGATGTTTTTTTGCTTACCGTACTAATGTCTCTGTTGGAGACCCCTCATCAAAATGTATTGAAAATAGAAGCCATTCGCGAAAATTTCCCCATCACTTTATGTGCTGTTTCTGCTAAAAGGCTTACACTGGTTTCATAAGGTGGACTATGATTACCATCTGCGATGTACTCTGTAGAGTTACAAAATGTACATTTTTAGGCCAAAGCTAAAGGACAGCCGAAGCTCTTTGTCTACAAATGTCACATATACCAATGCACCCACAATTAGAACTATTGATGAAAGAAAAGAAATATGATATAATGTTCACCAAAACTTTGGTCTCTTTTCATGTTTGGCCATGCTTTCACCATAAAGGTGCCAAAATCTGATTTTAACATTTTATCCGATACTACCAGAGGTCCTGAAGCCTTAACATTTTCTTATATAAAATGTAAATATGCTATCTTTATTAATATGCCCATGATCTGCTTCTGGGAGAAGAGGAATCATTTGCAGAAGTGTCCTTGCTTACAGCATGGATCAAAAAGAAAAATGAATTCGAATTCAGCTCTGTGTGAATGTCCTGTTCACCTAAAGGCAATGAGTCGTAAGACTTCTGCATGCATATCAATAAATGATGTGCTCAAGATGGTCAGAGAGTAGCAGGAGAGGGCATTTAAGGGTCTAATCAGATTTTTACTGTGACCAGTGGACCTGCCCCTCGACCCATCTAGAGTAACCAGTTTGTTTATTTAAGGAAACGAGACTATAATATGAATATTTGTGCAAATATTTGTGGCATTGCTATCTTGGAAATAATGTAAAATAGTATTCATTTTACCACACCATCCTTGGCATTTTCTCATATTCTCTCATTTTTTTGGTTTCCCAAAAGTAAACAACAGCTTTTACCAGCAGTAAGTCAAAGACACAAGCATGTGGTGGTGGTATGACTGGGCCTAGTGGTGCTATGTTAATGGCATACCCCCTACATCTCACCAAAACCACTATTAAAAATGAACTTATACCAATATGTGGCTTATCTGGAGGTCAAAGTTTGGAATTTGCTCAAAAATCCAAAATCCATTTTAGCCAATAACAATTGAAATAGGACAAAAGCATATCAGAAAAGGAGAATTAGGAGAAGGAGAACTTCCACCTCTAATCTCTGCTGCATAAATGCAATAAACACAAACACAACAACTCGGATCATGCTTCATTAAATTCAAAGACATCACAAAGCATTTGCTGAACATTACTGCTTATTATTATTATTATTATTATTATTGTTTTTTATTCTATTATGAATTCAGAGCATTTTTTTCATGGCCTGAGGTTGATGCATAACGAAGGCCTCATAGCTAAGGTTACGTTACTAGTTTGTTTTAGTCAAAGGCCGCTAAATTTGCAGTAAAATGTATTGTGCCTATCCAAAAACTCAAATAATTGCTAATAATAATAATAATAATAATAATAATAATAATAATAATAATAATAATAATAAAGGCCAGAAATAGGCAGAAAATCAAAATACACACATTTACTTCAGGGAACAAAGTTAAATGTGCCATTTATTTGTTTTATTTCTATTTGTTAGTGCACAATTTATTCTTTGCTGATTTTAACCTATTGGAAAGTCAGAATTTGTGCTTTACATTTTTGCACTATAAAATGTGCAGGATGCATAATTATTATAAAAAAAAGTGTATAACGATTACACCAGGCAACAAAAATTTGTTTCATTACATTTTGTAGAGTTTTATTATACAATCTCGGTACGTGGATTTTGGTGATAACATTTATTTTCATGTAGCCTCAAGGGTTTAGTTAGAAACGTCATTTTTAGAAAAAACTAAACTTGGCAGCACGGCTGACGCCCTTTTTTTATACTTAAAACTTTTTACATATTAATATTTTGTTTGTTTGTTGTACCTGTAGATAACAGGGCTGCCAACTCTCATGCATTATGAGTGAGACACACGCATCAGTAAGACTAATATGAAATTAACAGTAGTATTGCAACAACCTTATAACGAAAAATATACATATAATTCAATCTATAGAACCATTGAAAATGATGTGATTTTCCGAATCAGCAAAACTAAGAAAGGAAACATCAAAAACTGCAATGAAACAGACCTTTAATAAAAATGTCTTACCCAGTATTATGCAGATGTAGATTACCTTATTTTTTTAGTATTGCTGCTTCAAAATATAACCCCAGAGAAGAAAGCTCTCTCTCACCATCCCACACATTCAATCCCCCCCTCAACCCACACACACTCACTCACATCTGAGGAATGTCTGGTGTGGTTGGTGATGGTTTCATGTCTGAACGCTCTGGTATGGGCAGGCATGTTTTGATAGTATCAGCCTCTGGACTCCGATAGAAAAGCATTATTTTCAAAATGTTAATAAATGACCATCCCTATATTTTAAAGAATGATCTCATGCCCACAAAAACCAAACCAGCATATTCTGTCCATCAAAAAAGCAGCAAGGCTGTGAGAGCCATCCATCCTGGAAAACAAAGCTCTCGTTATATGCCTTATGCAATATGACTAGCGCTGGAGAATGAACATGTCTGGATACTAAACGACGAGTTTGACCTCAAAGAAACACATCAAATGATTGTATCTCTGTCTACTGCTGTCGAAGAGGCCTCATATAAACACAGCCACACTAACAAACTCTGGTATAAACAGTGGAAAATATCCAAAAGGAAGAACGAACTGCTATCTAATTAGTGAATAAACTATAGGCAAAAGGGTCATAAACAAACAGATAAACAATACGGACGGTGTTTAGAGAAGCCAAAGAGCACCATTCATGACACGAGTCGTAGAACAAAACCGGGAAATTCAGAAAACAAGCACCAGCCCTGAGAGAAAGAAATAAGAAATGGTAAAGACACTAACACTATCAATCTATGTATATATGTATGTATCTATGTATGTATGTATGTATGTATGTATGTATGTATCTATGTATGGAACTATCTATGGAACTATCTATGAACTGGAACTGAGATTGTGAGTCAGGCTTTCTTGTCCAACATCAGCTCCTGACCTCATGAATGCTCAATGAACAAAGATTCCCACAGAAACTCTAAAATCTTGTGCAAAGCCTTCCAGGAAGAGTAGAAGCTGTTATAGCTGCAAAGGGAGACCAACTCCATTTTAAAGTCTACGTATTTGAATGCAATGTCTTTAAAGCCCCTGTTGGTGTAATGGTCAGGTGTCCCAATACGCCATATGATTCCAATTATTCCTTGTTTAAATAATTTATAAAATTCCATCAGTTGTGGGCGTCACCAGCATTCAATCTGAAGGGGATATCCCTTCACATTTCAGAATTATTCGTTTGCCCCCCCCCCCACATATATATATAATATAAAATATTAGTTCACCCAGCGCTGTTGAATCTTGAATCTTTCGTGAAAGAATCCATTCCACTTAATAGATAGGAGGATACATACAGCACTGGAAATCCGCTCCGTTTGCCTCCAAATCACCGCATGCAAGTTAAATGAAGTGTCAATGCAAACCTCACCCCATCCCCAAACCCCACCACACGCCCTAACCCCACCCCACACGCGATTCCGATGCATCCCCCTCACATTAAAAATGCTTCCAACGCCCCACCATCAGTAAAAATAATATCAAAAGTGAATTCCGACTTTTGAATGGCGTTTAACACATGACCTCAGACCCCTTGACCTGCATGTCTGATTTGTCCCTCTGCTTTCTTAAAGCCTTATGAGACAGATTCCCAGTCCCAGAGCAATTTGTTCTAAACTAATTAAGCAGGATAAGGTGTGAGGTTCAGGAAATGCATTGGAGGTGAAACCATCTCATCTGGTCCAGTCTGGCCCTGCCTGAGTGCGTGCTTGGAGGTGCAAGTCCAGAGAGAGTGGGCGTGTGTTAGCTTGGGCCAAAAATAATGTTTGTCTGGAGGATAAATGAAAGCAAATATGAGCTGAGAGCCATGACAGTGCTGACCATTTACAAAAGGGTCGATAATCAACAGGAAGCATCAAAGAGAATCTGTTGTGTTCTTCAGCACTTTGACGGGTTTTTATTTGTATAGTCAATGATAGACCATTTACAAATATGATACAAAAAAGATACACATTTCGAAATGATTACACACTACTATTTTTCATTATTTCACTGAAAACATTACTCACATCTCAGACATTATCATCATGTGCATTATCTTATTATATGCAACAGTGTTAGTGTTACTGTGTTACAATGTTACAAAAAATTGTAATAATAAGAAACCAAAACACACTTTTCTAAACCAGTTTTTAGATTTCAGATCTGCTTTCATTGTTTTTCAGTCAAATCAACTTTTTGAATTATTAGTAATATTTAGAATATTTAGATTAGTGTTTTTTTATTAAACCGCAGGCACCAATCAGTAACTGTTTCAGTATTTTCTGTGTGAAATCAGACAGGCCACACTGTGGCATAGATATAATGATCAGTGTCAGTCAGCTACCACTGTTTCTTCAAAAACACTCAGCATGTGATTATTATATGCTAAATATTCCGGTATCAATAAAGTATTCTGATTCTGATCTCATTTATGAATATGTGACCTGAATTCAAAATTGAAAAGATAAAGAAAAAAAAAACCTTTAAAATGATATCTTGGTCAAATCTGTATCTTAAAAGTTTGTCAAGTTACAGTAGTTTGAATTATGGTAGCACAGCACCATTTACCAACTGAAAAACTGAGAAAATCGCATTTAAAGTTTTTTGTAAGTTTATGGTGGTGTAAAGTGTTTCCTGTGGACCTTTTAAACAATCTTACCATTTTAGCATCGATGCACTAAGCTCCAGTGAAATGGAAGCGCTAAGAAAGCACCCAGTAGCAGGAATAAACTTGTTATGATCTCTGGATCTCATTCTGGCACCCGCTTTCCTCTGAGTAGGCTATAAATGTCATAAGCAATAGGTAATAACCTTGAAGATCTTTTGCAATCTAAAATGAGTTGGCAGGGTATGAAGGACTGGAGGGAACGTCATGCTTGTGCAAACTAGCCTAGTGTCTAGACAACGATTAATCGTCAGAAACAGCTCAAGTCCGGATCCGTCCACAGGCAGTCATGTCATGAGTCATGTGTTTATCCTCAGACTGAGAGGAGTGGATGTCCTTTTGACATGTTTCTCTTGGAGACAGCTCTGGAGTCTAGACCACTGGCCCGTCTGTGTATAATACAGACTTGCTGACTTCTGCAGATGTTTGTGAGAGCCTTTATAATAATCACAAGTCTAAGCAAGCACAAAAACATTTTGACCACTCGAGCATTTAAATCTTAAGAACTGGGTTTTACAGCTTTATGAAAAGCAGAATGCCAACAATTAAGGTAATTTAAGCTAATAGCTCGAGAGTGGTTTTCAGCATTTTTCCTAAGATTACTTGAGCTGTATGCAACATATTCATTGAAGGACTGAAAGCTTTTTTGCTCATAAAGTAATTAATATGATTATGTTCAATACAAGGTATCAATTTCTTTAGAGAAAACCCAACAGTGATGTTAGTTCTTTGTTGAATGGCAACGTACACTAGATGGACAAATATATTGGGACACACCTGTTTTTCAGGGTTTGGGCAATCTTAATTCTTCAGTATATTGAGACGTGCTTCCAACTTTGTGGACACAGTTTGGGAAAGATGGAAGCACAGCACTGTCTGAAACATTTTAGTATACTGAAGCATAAAGACTGTACTTCACTGGAAGGACAATGCCATGCTTCCACAGTTTGGGAAAGAACATTTTCTATGTTGTGTCCCAGTGCACTGAACAAGTTCCATAAAGACATGGCTGATTGAGTTCAGTGTGGAAGTCCTCAACCCCATCCAAGTCCTTAGTATTTGAATGCAGTGTCATTACAGTCTCCGTTGGTGTAATGGTCAGGTGTCCCAGTACTTTTGTCCATGTACTGTATGGGAAAAATTTGATCATACTATTAGAAGTCCATCTATTCATGCATTATTTGAGCTGCTTATCCTTAACTACAGGGTGCTGAAGCCCATCCCAGTGGTCATGGGGTGAATGAAGAAGAAACATCCTGAACAGACTGTCAGTCCGTCACATGGCGGACATACAGACAAACACGCTCACGCCCACACTCACACTGTGGGGCAATTTAGCATATCCAGTTCTGCGAACTTGACACAGACAGAATCCTCAGCTTCCCCAGCCATGAATCAAACACAAGACCTTCACACTATGAGGCGACAACCAAAGCTCCTTATGAATGCCTTATGTTGTGGTCAGTTGAATGGAAACATATGTAAAACATATTATTTACATTATGCTTCTTGTAGATCTTACAAAAAACACAGTACTGTAAAAGTTGTCTAATTAAAAAAAAAAACATACGTGTCAGCCAATGAGAACCAAACTCATTTACATATATCAGTTTTAACAGCACAGGAACAAACACAGCCTACCAAATTATAACTATTAATTATAACAATTATAAACAGTGGTCTGTAATAGAATAGACCATAATCCACCTAAGTGGACCTTAGGAAGAAAATTAAATAGTGGAAAAACTGGGGATTAATTCTGAAGGAAACTAAGGTAATTTAAAAAAAAAAAAAAAGGATAATGAAATATGCTTTTTGACAAGTAATGATTAATTAAGGCGCTGCCCTTTGCAATTCTTTCTAACCAAGGACTCCCTTAACTGTCATTTCGAGGTGAAACAGATAACCGCCATGTTTTTCTAGAGCTCTACGCAAATCACCAGGGCTTAGAGGACAAGATACTACTTCCGTACCTAACTCGTCTTCTAATGCCACTTTCCTAAAGAGCTGTGCTTTCTCCGTGAGCGAACTGCTCTGTTGTAATGCTTAACATCTGGACCTCTCGCAACACAATGTGAGTCTCCGGAGGCTGAGCTCGCCTGAGTCTCACGGCCCACCCGACTTGACCTGTTTTCAGAACTCGTGCCAAATAATACATCTGCATGATAATCAACACACAAATAAAACAGTTATCAGGTGAGATGATCTGAGTTACACCACAGACAAAAGTGTATCCTTATCGTCTCGGCTGACCTTTCATACATTAAACCCTTTTTGTTTTGGTTGTACTGTTAGAGATAAAATATGTAGTGCTTGGCAAACACCAAAATGCTATATTTTCAGTCTGAACTGAAGGTGTCATGACTCATTCCTATCCCATGCATTTAGATCATCCAAGGAAATCTGTAAGTAATTGGACAATGTCATAACTCGTGAAAAGGTAAAATCGCAATTGTACAGTGCGGGTTCGTTTAACCACATCTGTATGCACTTAAAAAAAATAAAATGAAAAAAGGGAATGATTATAATTATTAATTTGTTTTTTTCCCAGTGAGAGTAAAACACCCCTTTACACTTATTTGGTTCTGTATAGAAACCGTTCATTGAAAGTTAGTATTAGTAACCAAAAGCTGTTCTTCTATAGTATTTCCTTGGTGCTGTCCGGCTCCCAACACATCCGATTCAGCTAGTCAGCTCACCACAAGGTTTCACTGAGTTGAAGTGGAATTGATAAAGCAGTGAAAGCAGTGCAGAGGGACCTCTAGTGAACACTGTTCTGTGGTATCATTTAAATATCCCTTTGTCACCCTAATTTTTAAGAATAATATGGTTCAATACTTTTATCCCTTTGTAGTTAGTTCAGCTGCATAATGAGAGCTGACAACACAGTCTAGGGGACAGAAATATGTCCGAGATTACTAAAGAGAGAAACAGATCTCTGATGGATTGAGATCTGATCAGCAATGAGGTGATATTCAAAGTCTATAGAAGCTCTTAACTGCTCAGTTCCCATCAAAAGCCCAACATACCATTGATGGTTCTTCATGGCAGTGACTTGAAATGCACTACAGCAAATACACAATATGGACAAAAGTATTGGGACACACCTGTTTTTCAGGGTTGGTGCTAGGTCCCTTACTCACAGTGAAGGTGAAAACCTTTTCTATTCCAGCATGACTGTATCCCAGTGGACTAAGCAATGTCTATAAAGAATGGCCGGATATGTTTGGTGTGGAGGAACTTATCCATACAGAGTCCTGACCTCAACCACTTCCAACACCTTTGGGATGAATTGGAACGGAGATTGCGAGCCAGGCCTTCTTGTCCATCAGTGTCCGAGCTCATATATAATCTACAGAATGAATGGGCACATATTCCAACAGACAGTCCATAATGCTGTGGAAAGCCTTCCAAGAAAAGTGGAAGTTGTTGTAAGTGTATTTGAATGCAATGTCATTAAACTCCCCATTTGTGTAATGTGTCGGGTGTCCCAATACTTTTGTCCATTTAGTGTAAGTAGTTTTCCAGGGCTGAAATGTTGAGTGCTCTTGAATGTTTGAATAAAGTCTGAACTATACTGAGAATGTCTTTCATTTTTTAATGTTAAAACTGGAGAGAAGAGACGAGATGTTCCGTTTCAAATCCAATGTGTGGGGTACAGAGCCAGAACAACATTAAACGTGTCACTGTCCAATTTCTCAAGGACTGTTCTGTCGTAATCATTCTGACAAATGTTATCAGTTGGCACACATGCAGCAGCAAGCTATATAGCCAACATGTCCAGTTCTTTCCTGAAAAGCAAGCAGTGGAATAATTCTTAACAAAATCCACAAATAAGCACATCAGAGGTTTCATAATGGGTCTGCCAATCTCTAGAGGTGCTTTGAAGTCTGTAAGAGTGTCTGCAGAAAAAAACATGTGCCAAAAATGAAGCTTAGCGGCCTAGATTCAAGGGATGTTACTCTGTTGATAAGGAATTATTACAATTGCTGTTTAAACTCATTTGGTGACATTGTATTAGCCATTCCACCATACCAGAACAGTGACTAAGCCACTTGTTTTTTAAATATTCAAATTAAAACATAGACCTTTTGCCAAAATGGTTTCTGGAAAACAAACTAATGGTGTACAGCAAGCCATGATCAGCAAGTGTTTCGAACTACGCTATATGGACAAAAGTATTGGGACACCTGACCATTAAATCAACAGAGATTTTGATGACATTGCATTCAAATAAACAGACTTTACTCTAGAGTTGGTCTGTCCTTTATAACAACTCCCACAAGATTTTTGGAGTTTCTGCGGGAATTTGTGCCCATTCTTTATGTAGAGCAATTATAAGGTATAAGGTAATTAATTATAAGATCTGATGTTGGATGAGAAGGTCTGGCTCACAGTCTCCGTTCCAGTTCCTCACAAAGGTTTTGGATGGAGTTGAGATCAGGGCTCTGTGTGGGCCAGTCAAGTTCTTCCACACCAAACTCATCCAGCCATTTATTGGAAGCATGGCACTGTCTGGAAGGACAACGCCATGCTTCCACAGTTTGGGGAAGAACATTTTCTATTCCAGCATGACTGTTTCCCAGTGCACTGAGCAAGGACCATAAAGATATGGCTGGATGAGTTTGATGTGGAAGAATTTTGTCAGGTGTCCCAGTACTTTTGTCCATATGGTGTATGAAAAGCACTCTGGGATGTAATTTATCACAATATATATAATCACCATATCGCCAGTCCCTGCAAGTAAACCTAAAACTTTCCAAACCAGGAAAAGCTCCCACTCATGGGCCTCCTACTCATACCAGATTCTAGGCCTCCTATAGAGTATTGATCCATGGGCTGCCATTTAGATGCTAAATCAATGATTCCAGCTCTCTCGTCTGTGAATGAAACCATAGCATACCTCCACCTTCTTTTTGCTCATTATTATCTCATCTGTGGAAGGCCTTTTCTCTGCACGGGCGGATAAAAGCGAGAAGTGATGTCACCAGAGGCTCAGTGGCGCTCCAATCACATGGGAAGGTGTCAGTAAACAGACATGCCCATAGGTAGGAGTGTGTGGGTGGGTGGAGAATGTCACTGGGGCTCTGCAGGCTGCACTAGAAGTTTCATACACGAAGAGGACTCCTCTAGCTCGTGAAGAAACTCCTTATTCATCTGATGACATTTCTGGGTTAGCTCTCAAAGCTTTTTGAGTTTGGCACACACAGCGGCCCATAATGAGCACACCCACACCCGCTCACCTACCATGCAGAGCAACAAACTAATGCACGCACGCACGCACACACACACACACACACACACACACACACACACACACACACACACACACACACACACA
>JBBPCW010000039.1:7106283-7117244 GCA_037974425.1 Phenacogrammus interruptus | reverse complement strand
TACATTCCACCACTGCCATTCTGTCATACATAAACACACCACAGCACACACAGTGAATAGCATGAAACTCTACATGTACATTCCTCTACATGTACCTCAGAGGTGCTTAGCAGTCTTGGGACTTGAACCCATGGCTTCCTGATCGGAGGGCAAACACCCTAACCACTAGGCCACCAGCTGCCTAAACTCAAATATTCTCAAGTTTTCAAAAACAAATTTGTACACATTCATTCTGTAAAGCTCTCTATGAGGTCAGGCACTGATACTGAACAACAGGTGTGTCCCTATACTTATATATATAAAGTAGTTTAAAGTTTTAAATTATAGTAAAGCATGCTTAATCTTTTTGAATTTGTTTCTCAGTCATCATATATCTAAAAATGCACAATCAGCCTCTTGTGGGCAATGAGCCAGGCTTTTCATTATTGTTTATTATATTTACATTTTCTCCTTTATCCATTCATACATCATTGTGCAAGCCAAAAAGTCCCTTGAGGCAATGTATTCAAATGGAAAAAGATGGATGTGATTATTGCTTTTTATGATTATGTTTTGCCAACTTTTTGATTCATGTTGCCCTGGAAATGGTTATGGAGTTGCTTTTCTTGCAGCAACCTAAAACAACCTAAAGCACTCAGTATGCTAATCAAACATGCTAACATTGCTAAAATCACTGAAGGAAAAAGAACGGCACTGTGCAACTTAATAGCCCTTGTAGTTCCTTACTAACCTAACCTAGTCATTGACAGTGACCTGCTTTGACACTGGAATTGCTGCACTTGTTGTACAGATTGGTGTCGGATGGATCCCAAATGTATCTCAGTTTAAAGCAAACATGTTCTGCCTCTGCATGTTTTGCCATGACTGTGCAAGAATAAAGACAGTAAGTGCATTAAACTTTAACTTTCCTGATGATCAAATGCCAAGCACAATCTCATCAGAAAGCCATGGCCAGCAATTCCACACATATTTTAGAAAGAACAAATACTTCTTCTCTCAATGTTATGGTACATTTTGTAATGTTCCTGCAAAATGACTTGGGGTGCTGTGAAATAATCTGAATTAGTTTCTCCTCCACAACAGACTAAAGTAGGCTTTAATGCCACACTCTTTAAAATTGAGATGACAAGCAAGATCTTTTGTTTGATGCCTCGGCACAGAAGGTACATTTTTTGTTCTTGTAGATAAGAGTGTGGAACCTCCATGTGATGTCTTGATTCTATACCTAAAGTATATAGGGGGTCTATCCAAGTAAAGTGGGGCTGAAACTTTTAATTAATACCAATTGATTTGTGTATTTACCACCATTTGTGTATTTTCAAACGGGTAAAAGTTTATGGGAAGTATTGATGTGCGTACGGTCTTTGAAAGGTCTTGAATCCCCATCATGTACCAACATTTCTAAGCGTTCCTGGTTCACCCCTTGTTGGCACTTGAAATAACTGCAACCATGGATTCAAATGAAAGGAGAAAACTCAATAGACTGAAAAGTATGGCATATTTGGCATACCATTTTGTTTCCAAATTCAAGGTTTTATTTTTCAGGACTCTGCTACAGCTCTGTAAGTAATACCACAAAATTCTGCTTGCTGCACAGTAACAAGTTTTACTTTGAAACACGCTGTAATCAGACATTTGTTTACAAATGTGAAGGTGCTAATAAAGGTTTTCAGGTTAGGTCAGTTTCCTGGACAAAAATGACATCTAGTCCTTTCCTACACATTCTAAATAACAATTCTCCATTAAAATGAAAACCTTCAGGCCTAGACGTAATCCTTGTCTGGCAAGCCTACCCTTTGTATTTAAATATGTGGCCTGTTCAACCTTAAACTGAAAATTACATACTGAATTTGCTTGATTTAAATGCTATGCTAAATTTCTATATAAATAAGACACATTACAGTAACACAACTTTGTCTTTTGGTTTACTTTCTTTTGGCCGTACTTAGACACCAATAGCAATATGCAGCAATCAACCATAATATCACAAACTGAGAGACCTTCCGTTACACCAGTGTCACGTGGAGGATGAAACCAATCATGGAATAACACAAGAGAGTCCACGCACTTTGATCTGAGGGATGGTGGTGGCCTAGTGGGTCACACATGACATTAAAACTATGCGCCTAGTGTTGCCAAGTTAGTTCTGACCTGTTGAGGCATGGACTCCATGGGACCTGTGTGCTACTAAGACATTAACAGCAGATGCTTTAAAGAGGCCTCTTATAGTCACACATGTACACAGAACAGCACAGCACACAGTGTGAACAATGTGAGATTGTTTCTCTGCATTTTACTCATTCACCAGGTGAAGCAGTGGGCTGCCTCCAACAGAGGGCGCCCAGAGAGCAGCGTGCTTTACTCAAGGGTATCTCATTGGTGTCACTCGCAGTCCTGGGATTCAAACCCATGGCCTTCTGATAGCAGGGGCTACTCCCTAATTGTAAGTTTTGAGGAGGGGTCTCCATAATCCAACATGTCTCACAGATGCTCAATCAAATCTCAGGAATTTTAAAGGCAAAGTCCGCACCCTGAACTCTTTGTCCTCAAACCATTACTGATAGATTTTTGCCAGGTAACATTATCCTAAAGAAAGAGAAACTTGCAATTAGTGCTTTTTTTTTTTGCTTTGAAGGGGCATACTTGGTCTGCAGCAATGTTCAGGTAGATGGTACATGTCAAACTAACATCAACATGAATGCCAGGACCACTTTTAATAAGTACTAACTTGCTAGAAACACTCTATAAGACCATTTTAGAGCTACTCTGACCCAGTCTAGCACATTTTCCGGTTCAAGCAACTTCAATTACTGACTATTCACATTCTGCCCAGTATATCCCACCCCTTGACAGATGCCACTGTAGTGAAATAATCAATGTTATTCACTTCATCTGTCAGTGATGTTAAACTGGTGCCTGATTGGTATATTTTATTCATGTGGAAATGATGAGCACTTAAATCAAGTCTGTTCAATGCATCGCGTTTTACTGTAGCATTCTGATCACTGCTGGTGTAAAAAAAACCTAATAGTTTAAAGGACAAAGAAGCTATTGTAAATAACCTTCAACGCGAGCGAATAAAAACCCTTCTGTTTAAAGGCCTCCTTGACATCTATACCACAAGATAACAGAGTTTATACTGTGTGCAAATCAAACTCGCATTAAAAGTCTGAAAAGTGCTTCATTCTCTCATGTAAATTCCACAGCCTGTATAGGGGAAAGATACCTAAAAGACAAGTGCTATTATTCACTGTGGGCTTTCTTGCCAAGCCTCAATTGATCAATTTGCTGAGGGACTACCTTCGAAAGTTTGAATTAGTTTACCAAAGTGTTTTCTTAGAGGAGATCCAATAGACTGTAATTGCATTATTTACATTTTAACAGCCTTTACATTGAGTGGCAAAGCAAGAATCCTTCTAAAAGTTTGATCCTTGTAACTTTCAATTGACAAAATGAGATACTGCACAGTGTCCGGCATGTGAACGGGTCCCAGTAATTAAGCGGGCCAATATTTTAAGCCATGCTGTCTGAAAGGTCTTAATGAATTTGGCCACTGGAGCAAGTTTTTCAGTGCTTTACAACACTGAACATTAACTCCAGAGCATGATCCTAAACGGCTAGTTAATGGACCGCGGGTGCAGAAAAAAATGCAAAATATGCTTCTGTTCCTCATGAAGAAATGTTTGAGGGAGCTCTACGATAAACGTATCACAAAAAGTCGGACAGATCTCACACGCAACTACACATTCTGCTCACATCAGCTGTTTTTATAACAATGGCACCAGCAGTTGTCAGATGAAGCCACAATTCTTAAAAATGTGCTGAACAAATCAACACCACAAGAACAACATTCTTTTAACTCTTGGAACCAGATGTACGTGTGAAGAGATGCAATGCAAAATGTGCCTTAATATGGCAACAATATTGCACTTATCTTATCGTCTCTTATCTTAAATGAGGTAAAAGTACACACCCGTAGAACTCTCTTCACATCACAAGCAATTATAGAGGGCGTGGCAACACATAGCATAGCTAAATAAGCTGCAGTCTTCGTCAATTTCAGTCGAAACGTACCTAAATCTGGCCCTCGGTACAGTAAATGCTAGCCAGATGTTGCTGCAGGCTGTATCACCACCTCCTTACTCGAAAGAGCTCCAGTCTCATTGCCTATTTCATGCTTGCTGATCTCTGGGCTGCAAAAGAAACCACGAGAGTAAAAAGAAAAAAAAAATACCCACAGAGGTCAGCACGGTCCAAGATCGAGCCCGGCCCGAAAGAACTGAGCCGTTTATGATTCTTAATTTTACCACAAAATGGAAAATTCATCAGACAGCTTGGCTCGCCCTATAGGCACAGCGACCCCACGTTTAACGCGGGTCCGCAGTGCCATCTGTTGCGTGGTCTCTCCGCATTAGCATTCCGTTAATGACGAGAATAGGAGAATTAAAAAAAAAGTTTTTTCCACGGCAATTTCCAGTCAAAACATTTTTACAATTAGGACAGTGATTGTAATGGAGACATGAATTATTCAGAACATGAATTGGTTTCAACTGCGTCCAGTAGGCACAATCAATAAGGGCGCCGCCGCCTTCTCCTTGGCAAAGTCCATTATGCCTTCTAATGCGGCTAAGTGGCTTCAGAGCAGAAAAGCAATTTCCTGTTGATATCTCATGGGGATTTAGTGCAAAGTCTGGGGCAAAGCACAAAACAGCCAGATACACATACATACACACACGCATGCCTTCACTTAAACACCCACTGCGCCCAGAGGATCTGGGATGCCTGTGACAGGCTAATACCCTGATCTGACTCATTTGTCATACAGCCAGCCTGGACTTCATAGTGAGTTACTTCCCGACCAGACCTGTCATTAATATTCTCTTGTCCAGAAAGCAAGCTGTTTTATTAGCTCTCTTTAACTGGTCGCAAGTCTTGAGCCATAGTTTTATTCTAGATTAAGAAGACACGCTACATTGTCTTTTATGAAATATTACCATATAAATATCCATCCATCCATCTTCTACCCCTTTGTCCCGCACTCTGGTTCGGAAGGGGGGGGGGGGTTGGCTGAAGCCTAACACAGCTGCTATGGGAAAAGGCGCCATACAAATACACTGTATAAATATAAATTCAAGATGGACTGCTGAGGATTGATTCTCTCTCTTTTAAGCCTCATGCAACATGAGGTCAGTCAGAGAAGTTTGAGAACTTTTCTCTACCCTCATTAAATTCTCACGCTAACTGTGATATTCTCTCACAGTCTGAGCAGTCACATGCATTTTTTTTCAAGCTGTGAGGTATGGCAGAAGCTTTTATTCTCTAAAAACCTTTCAATGGTCTTTTTTAAAGAACCACTTCTGTAAATGAGATGTTTGAACCTCTCTGAAGTTTTCAGAAGGTTTCCCAGAATTATAGTTCAAACTTTTATTTGTCTGAGTGGCTTATTCTGCAGCCTAGTGGTGCGCTCACACTGAGAAATACAGTATTAAGAAGTGTGGAAAGTTACCCACTGTTCGTGATCAGCGGTCAGAGGCTGCCTCACACAGATGAAAGGAAAAGTCATCAAAGCAAGGTGCAATTCTGACATTTCCAAAACTGATTTGAGCAAAGAACAGTTTCGATTTATGAGCAAAAATAGGTCTGGATCAACAATTTTTAATTAAAAATAGATATAAAGTTATCCTTTAGTTTTACGTGTCACGGATTCAGACACACACAGGTTTTTTGGGGAACCAAATTTATAGTTTTATGCGGAAATCCCCAGAATAACACAGAAACTGCAAATAACCTCCACCTTTTTTTCTTCCTTTTTTGTGGCAATAAATATATTTTTTCTGGATGTTTTCACAAAATGGACCTCCTTCACCACGCCGCGGTGTCCCAATACTTTTGTCCCGTGACCTTCCGAGCTGCATATCTTAACAGGGAAAGCACTCAGACACTTCAAACTCCAACGAGCCCTTATTTGTATTTTTAGCCAGAGTAGATCAGGTTTTATTTAGGGGCATATTTAGGGTTTACACTATAAAAATAGGCATTTTTAGGCATTTCTTTTACCAAAACACAACAACGCGGGTTTTCACTATATGCGGGTGCTCTTGGAGCGTAAGCCCTGCAAAAAGCAGGGGATTATTGTATTTCTTATTACGAATACATTCACAGATGCGAGCCAACTGGACACACTGAACGCTTTTGATGCAAAACAAGTGTTCAGTTTGAGATAATACCAGCCTACAAAAATCCAGACACCAGAGAGTAAAGTACATAATGTGAACTGCAGGGGGTGCGTTCAGCTGACACCTTTTGAAACACTCTGAAATGTGTTACTTTTTATTAGTCTATGGTGCAATGCAAGGGGCAATGTGACTGAAAAGTGCTCCCACTTTGTTTTGTTTTTTAGCTGGGCATCAATTCTTCTGAGCACCATGTAAAACCACCATATGTCATCACAGCTGATCAGTCAGTATCAAGACCGACTTCTTTCTAGTCGCTGTTGAATGAAGTCAACTAGAAATGTTAAATAATAAAAAAATTAAACAATTAGCAAAGCAATAGCACTGCTGCATATCACTGATATAGCCAAGTTAGTACTGGTAACTGTGACATATGCTGCACTTGGTGTCATAACAATTTGTCACATGCGACTTTAAAGTCATCAATCATTATAGTAACTGTCAAAGCAGTTGGATGGACACCAGCTTGTTGAGGTGGCTTATATAAAGAAGGACAAACAAGAGCCAGGTCAATCTCATTTCTTTCATGAAACAAATCATACATGGGGCAAACCCAAAAGAAGGGCCAATAATGGATTGTCAAAAGCAAATAAATAAATAAATAAATAAAACAGGACAAAACAGGGCAGGGTAAAACTGGGACAAAGCAGGGCAGAGTGTTGCACGCCTTATTCTAATCCTAATCCTGCCCAGTTTCCCAAATAGCTCACAAAAAAGAGATACAACCAAGTGATGTTATATGAAATGACATATTTTTGTATAAAAAAGGCATTGTTTTACTTGAAAAAAACGTCAAATGTCTTGACGAATGTCTGAGCTCTGTAAAACAATAAAACGGAAATGAAACACGCTCCATTAAACACTATGATCCGCGTGATGAATAGCGACACTTTTTCAGCAGCAGGTCCTCCTTATTTGTGAGCTGTGCACCATTTTAATGCCTCCTGTTAGCATTATTACATTGTCCTGAGTTATGGTCCAATTACAGCCCTATTAAGGCCTACACATTTGGATCGGCGCCGGTCAGAGAGAGTGAGTGCAGGACATGCGGGTCTAATAGGTGTATGGTGAAAAATCCATCAGCAGGCACTGATAATTACAAACATTACCTTAAATAAAAGGGTGTAGCTTCTAGTCTTTTGATACCCCCAATAATTTAGACAATTGATAACAGACTGGGATTAACAGAAAACCTGGACACTTCTAATAGGAATACATTCAACTGAAGTTGCAATTATTACAAAACCTAGCTTCTTTTTTATTTCCTCATTATTTTCCATCGTACGAGCAATTCGTGGAAATGGACTGATAAAATGTTCCACAATTACATTTTTGTTCTGCTCCCATAATGTTAGTTAGTTACCACAACAGTAACTTTATGTTTCCTGATCCAGTGGTTTTGTAATGTGACTGTAAAAGACACTCGCTCATTGCCTTCATTTTTCAAACACCTTTTCAGTGTCAGCCACATGGTCCAACAGAAGCCCTGGCTGGCAGCTAGCTGCCTCCATATGCCCCCTGTCAAGCTCCCTGAAGACCACCTGCTGTCTCTCCCTCCACACTCTGCCCACAATGGCAGAAAACCTCCTTAGGGGAAGCCAGGTGTCACTGTCACTGAGGTCTCACCCCACTGTTTATATCTATCTAATTAGGAGAGATATGATTCCTGGGTAAGAAAAGATGCATTTAAACGATTCCCTCTCCAAAACTGTAGCTTGTTTAGAGGGTGTTATTGTTGCCAAGCAAGCCAGGACTGCAAGAAGAGGGAAGAGAGTTTCCCTGTGTGCTTGGGAATAGGTAGGGGGTTTCCAGAGAGACACATTTTCCTGGTAATTCTAGTGTTAAACAGTTCTTCCTCCAAAATGGTAGCTTGCTTAGAGTGTTATTGTTGCCAAGCAAGCATGGGCTGCAAGAAGAGGGAACAAACAACACCCAGATGGCCATCCTTGTGTGCTTAAAATAATGAACACATCACTATATAGTGATGAATGTAATAATATAATACACAATCTTTAATACAAACATTCCATAGTAGTACTTACTCACCAAATGACCATGGAGACAATTTGCAGTAATTAGAACACTGGCTCTGGTCAACAGTAGCACATGGACAGCAGTAGATATTATATACATACACTGTGATGCACTATATGGACAAAACTATATTGTTTTTCAGAAAGCCCTCCAGGAGGAAGTTGTTACAGCTGCAAAGGGGGATCAGCTCCATATTAAAGTCTATGTATTTCAATGCAATGTCATTAAAGTCCCTGTTGGTGTAATGGTCAGGCATCCCAATACTTTTGTCCATATAGTGTATATTAAATATGCTGTGGATAGCGTACAGGCCAGTAGTGTGTGAGTTCATAATCCCGATAGCTGCAGGACTATTAAAAAAGCTGTTTGTGAACAGTTTGATGGACAGTGACCTGTAGTGCTTTCCCTAGGGAAGCAGCTGAATGAGATGATGAGCAGGATGTGAAGGGTTGGAGATCATTTTTCACACCCTCTCCACAGCCACCTGGTTGGGCAGAGGAGAAGCAGAGGCCTGCAGCTCCTCTCACTGAGCGGTTCAGAAGGTCCTTTGTGCCCACTCTTATTAGACTCTTTAATGCTGTTTAAATAAAGTGTCTATATATGTACCTACCTACCTATCCATCCATCCATCTATCCATCTCTCCATCCATCATCTTCTTTGCTCACAAATTAGAGTATGTAGAGATGCAACTGGAGTCAGATGCCTGTGATTTTGGATGCCTTGTTAACAGTTTGCTGTTGGCTTTTCTGTGTTTGACTGTCCACATTGCCGTACCATCCTGTAACAGAAGACGTAACTACAGCCTCTATTATGAGGAAGTAAAACAGGATGAGATGTTGATGCTTGATCTGATATATTTTAACCTACCTAAGAATACGAAGTCATTTGCCAGTGATGTGTTCAGAGTTAATTTTCCAAAGGATATTGCTAATGTAAGTTCCACGGAATTTAAAAGAGTCACAGAGGGGTGACAGAGTTTCCATTTATTTGAATGGGTACTTTGGGATTCAGTTTACATTAGAATTCAATAATGAGTTCCTGGGTTTTGGCTGGTTTAAGCAATGTCACACCCTGCTTGTTCTGCCTCTTGTTGCCTTTGGTTATTTGTGTGTCATGTGGCCTTTCGTTTTGGTTTCCAGCTCCACCTTAGGACTGTCCTTTCCTCAGTACATTCACTTGCCTCATTATAACCTTCAGTGTATAAAAGCCAGCCCTACCTGGCAGTCAGCGTCCACTCTCCATCATTCCAGCCCGTCAGTGTTCACCCCTGTCTTGGAGCTCAGACTGTGCATGCTGTTCTCCATTCTGTCTTGCATCATTCCAGTATATCCAGTGTTTGAGACTCTGTAAAAATGTATCAGAGTTTGTTTGAACTGTGTTTTCTTCTTTTTGTTGGCGTCCACAGCCTGATCATAATAAAACAGTAACACATGAAACCCTCCTGCAAGTGTGTTCTTCTGAGACAGTTACTGAGACTCATCATTATTGTAGAAGAGGTTGTAAAATTAAGTCATCTACACACATTATTATTTTCACAGAATTGTCAATGGCAGTAAAATTGCATGGTGTAAAGTGGTGAGGCAGGAGGAAAGAACACCATCCTGAGGAGCTCCTCTACTGAGGGTAAGAGGGTGTAAAGTGAGGTTATTTACCTTCACCCTCTAAAGTGTGTTTAACAGGAAGCTCCCAATACATTGGCATGTAGCTTTATTCAAGAGAAAAGTAAAGAGACTGGGTGGGTTTAAGAAGTTAACTGCAGGACTGAAGTCTATGAACAGGATGCATGTATAGGGGTTTGCTGATTCCAGGTGTAGGTGGAGTGCTGACTGACTGCATCCTCATCAGACCAGTTGGCCTGATATTGGTCCATCAGTGGGGAGTTGCAGGAAGTACGACAGAATGATGCGTTCAAGTGCTTCATGGCCACAGATGTTCCAGCAACTGGTCTGAAATAATTCATCTTTGAGCCCTCGAGGGAATTGCAAGCTGCACTAAATATGTTCAACGCATTTGAACACACACCAGTTGCTGCTCATTGGCATTAATTAAAAATAAGAAATAAAAACTTGATGTATCTTGTTTTCACTGTTTGCAGCTGCAGTCTGGTATTGGTAGTGACGAGGATGGATAGGATCAGGAATGAGTTTATTATGCTCGAGAGCCAAGACTGCACTGGTTTGAGCATGTGCTGAAGAGAGACTCCGAGTGTGTTGGGAGGAGGATGTTGAGGAGAGACTGAGTGTGTTGGGAAAAGGATGTTGAGGAGAGTCTGAGTGTGTTGAGAGAAGGCTGCTGAGGACAGAATCGGAGTGTGTTGGGAGGGGGATGCTGAGGAGAGACTGAGTGTGTTGGGAGAAGGATGTTGAGGAGAGACTGAGTGTGTTGGGAAAAGGATGTTGAGGAGAGACTGAGTGTGTTGGGAGGAGGATGCTGAGGACAGAATCGGAGTGTGTTGGGAGGGGGATGCTGAGGAGAGACTGAGTGTGTTGGGAGAAGGATGCTGAGGAGAGACTGAGTGTGTTGGGAAAAGGATGCTGAGGAGAGACTGAGTGTGTTGGGAGAAGGATGCTGAGGATAGACTGAATGTGTTGGAAGAAGAATGTTGAGGAGAGTCTGAGTGTGTTGGGAAAAGGATGCTGAGTAGAGACTGAGTGTGTTAAGAGGAGGATGTTGAGGAGAGACTGAGTGTGTTA
>JBBPCW010000039.1:7063673-7075370 GCA_037974425.1 Phenacogrammus interruptus | reverse complement strand
TAGAATTTACTATTGTTTTTTTTAATTTTGCACAGTCAGTAATAGGAGCGGTTCAGGACACATTTCACTGTGTGTTGTACTTGTATGACTGCATGTGACTAATAAAGTATCTTGAATCCCTTGCTGAATAGTACCTCAGTGGTACTACTGGCAGTCCTGGGATTCGAACCCACAACCTTCTGATTACAGGAGTAACTCACCAGCTGCCCATCCCAAGGCTAAGCTGGAGGGTGAGTCAAATGAAGTGCCAGCATGTATTTTTTAACTGCTGCATAACATACTCATTAAAGAATGAGCCCCAAATTCTGCATTGGCTATCACTGCTACAAATGACTGGGGCAGGGGAGGAAGGATCACCTACCCAGAGAGAGTCTGGCCAGTTATGCTTTCTTGGACTCCCAGCAACAGATGGAATTTTGTAGAGGATCCGACTTATTCTCTGTCTTCCAATGATTTTAATAGAAAAAATCTGTCTATGAAGTTTGTGCCATGTTGTTTGCTGTGGTGCTCGCCAGCAAAGACAGCTAAACTAAGTGACAAAGTAAAGTGTTTGGACACATGATGAAGTAGAACTGCTTTAAACCCAATAAACAACCATAGAGAAGACAAAGCTGTAGGAAATCCTGCCTGTGAGTCCGTTGAAAACAAAGCATTTTTGGTTGTTTCAAAGAGATGTGATCATGCCACCATCTGGGTCCTCTCACAGGATGAATAATCAACATTTTCATGCATCTTTTCTATTGACACTACCATTGTCATATTTATTCACCCTAGAGACTATTTAAAAAATGTTTTGTTTTTCAAATTGGCACATTCAATTGACGGCCAAAATGAAAAATGTATGCTTTTTTTTTTTGTAGACGAGGCTATAAAAGAGCTGAAGGAAGTCTCCTATGTAAAATAACCATCTTCAGCAACAGCCACATGTGGAAGATCTCTACAAATCATCTCTACAAGTACTTGTATAAAAGTACTTTTCTTTCAGATGTTGGTTTTCGCTTTTGGTTTTTTGCCTTGTAAATAGTGTTCAAAACCAAAATCAGACCTAGCCTAGAACATTCAATGTCTTTTCTCCTGCTGGAGGGAAGAACAGCATTTTTTCCCCCTAACTGCCAGCTTTGCATGAGCATTCAGCCACTAGGCATACAGTGGTGAACCCGACTCTCCAGTGAAGCCGAAAAACCAGAGCAACCATTGTACCAGAAGATGAAAGGCTTTCTCCCACTTGAGCTCCTCTTCATCATCCTATATACACAAGCCTCAAGCACTTCACCCCTTTCCCGTTTTCCTCAACTTGTCATCTCATTCCGAAGAGCAGCCCATTGGCACACATCATGTGGGTCTCCTTGACTTTCACTGTAATTGGAGAGGAAGTGGAGAAAGGCAGGGAAAGGTTACAAACAAAAGAAGTACCAACCTAACCACTAATCACTTCCTGCCAGCCAGAAGGTGCTTGAGAAGGCTCAAAGTATGTGTGTATGTGTGAGTGCCATAATAATACTTTCATGGAATATTCCAGCCTTTTTCCATCTTTAACACGCTTTTTCATAGCATAGGGTGGATTACCTTCCAACTTTGTGGACACAGCATGACTGTGTGGAATAGAAAAGGGCCAATCAAGAAAAAACTGGCCCATACAGAGCCTTGTACTCAAACCAAACTCGAACAGAGATTGCGAGCCTGGTCTTCTCATCCAGCATCACTGCCTGACCTCTTATATTCTCTACAGAATGAACGGGCACAAATTCCTACAGAAACTCCTTCTGAGAAGAATGGACTTAGAAGAACTCCTTCTAAGTCTAAGTCCTGTAGGTATATTGGTCAGATGTCCCAGTACTTTTAGACCACACTCATGAATTCTTAATTTCAAGTCATTTGTAATATAAGCTGGAAAGTGTATTCTTTCCTTTAATTTCATAAAGGAAATCATGTAAATCTTTATTAATGGGGTATTATGTGCCCATTAACTGCCCACTGGCTTCTGTCGAATAAGTTCTGACTGTTCTTTTCCAAGTCATAGTAGCTGCTGTCTGTAGAAATCCAAGATACGATACTGATGCAGCAGATAGAAATTCTGCTCCTTTGAGTGTTTCTTCCGAAAATGGGCTGTGGCAGCGGAACAAGGGAAATGTAAAACAGGGAAATGAGCCAGATGAAGGCTGAAGGAGGAGCGCAAGCCCTGCTCATTCTGTTTGGCCGGGCAAACGAGCTACTGGGAGAATGGAGAACATTTACCGAATCGCTAATGGAGAAAACAGAGCAATCATAAAGCCTCATGCTTGCGCTGTGCACACTGCCAAAGCAGGGAGTAATAGGAACGTGACCCAGCAGTCGAGTAAAACTGCATTATGTATGAAACGTGAAAAACCCCGCCGATGAATTATGAAGTCGCAGACATACATTGCTGCCAAAACAAAATATGGGTGGGATTTTTACAGCGCTATGAAACAAGGAAGAAGATACTGTGCACATGCCTGACGTTTGACAGACTTCTTTATTGTCTCTTATGTTACTGAAGTTGGTCTGCATTTGGGCCCTGTATTTCTGAGAATTTAATCAGAAAAGGGAGCAAAATAGGCCACTGATGTATCCTTTGAGACCTTGAATCCCAATCGAAATTGGCAGAAACAGCCAGGAGTTTTTTTTTTTATTTTTTGCCCCATTTTTCCCTCCAGCCTAGTCATAGCCAAGTCCTACCCGCTAGCTAGGTCTCCCTTCAGTGCTTTTCAGTCATCGTGCACATTGCTCTTTGGACAACAATCACAACAGACATGCCTGAGAAAGTAATAAGGCTGTTTCAATTGTGTGTGACCAATCTGAAGAGGAGCCTTGATATACCAGCACTAGCAAAGTCTGTTCTGCTTTGGCTACAGTTGTCGCTTTGAGGCACAAGTAGTGTTGAGATGATAGAAGAGAAGTTAGCATTAGATTATCAGATTAATTACATTAGTTTAAAATGTAAAAACTAGTATTTTCTTACATTTTCTTAGCTGTGTTTTCATCAGAACACTGAAGTAACACTCGAACTTTCGCTGGATGGCTGGTGTCCCGGTGGTAGTGAGTAAGGAGTTCAAATCCCAGCACCAGTGGCACCACTGAGGTACCCTTGAGCAAGGCACCGTCCCCACACACTACAACCCATGTGCTGCGTCGATGGTTGCTCACTGCTTCACTTGGTGATTGGGTTAAATGCAAAGAAAGAATTTCACACTATGTGCTGTGACCACTTTATATAACTCTGTATATGCTTGTACGCTGGACAGCTAATTTTATTAGCGTGGCCAGCAGGTGGTGAGGAATGTGATAAACAGCTGGAAGCACTCCATTACTGGTATATTAGAGCTGTTGTCTAATGCTGTGCCTTGTGGAATCCTGTGTAGGATCATTTCTGCACCATATCTTACTTTTAAAAAACATATTTCACAAAAAACACAAATATCAAGCTCTTTGGAAGTGTTGGGCTAGTTCTTCTTTGCTAAAACCATTGAGAAATTTTGTTACTTTGAGAGAAATTGACCATTACAGCAATATCAAACTTGATCAAAGGAAGAATCTATTTAATAGATTATATTTGATCATAAAAACGTCTTATTTGATTCAGACTTTAATCAGAAAGATTCACGTCTTTTAATTCTGTCATACTCAAGACCTTTCGTGCGTTACGTTCTTTGGTCTTCCACTATATGAGCAGCTTTGTTGTGTGGTTAAAATGGCTTTGTATTGTCACAGTCACTGTCGTCCATAAAGAAACAACCCAATCTGTTGCACAGCATGGGTCCTCCGTCTTGTAAAAAAAAGAACATAGCAAGTAATGTTTGATACCATGCTGGCTTGTTCTCTTTCTCCCCACATGGGCTATTTTACAAAGCCATTGCTCATTTGACTTTTTCTTTTTCAATTTCTCCAAGAAAGGGAAAGCGCAAGGCTGATAGATGTGGCAGTAATAAAGTTCAGAGGACGTGGCGATATGAAACATCCCCAGTTATTGGTATCAGACCACAGACAGCTCTGCGTGGGAAGACACTCACAAAACGATATAGAACACTCCAGGAAAATCCCTTCGCTGGCTTCGGCGTTTGTATCTGGGATCATCTCTGCTATTTTTGCCACATCCTGCGAGTTTGACTTAATGCTCCGGATGCCCACAGAGCAGCAAAAAGTCTTAACTTCTTAAAAGGCTGAAAATGGCATTGGTGTGTGGGAGCTCTGTCTGGCATCCATACATTTCAGTGGTGGGAGAAAAAGTAGGAACTAGGAGACTAATTGGTAGTGAAGGTTCAGTCCCTCACACTGAAGTGACACATGGAGGAGTGAAAAATGTATTTACATTAAAGTCAATTAAGGAAAGACACATCTATACAGAACTCTTTTGCTTTGCCTGCCTACAGATTGTTGTACAGTAGAACTAAAGTACAAGAACGAAATATGAATGTACATTTCTGGTTTATGGGTGAAAGTGTCCAGGAAAGGCATACAAAATGTGAAAACTTGCAAAAGCAAAATTCTGAGAAGGAAGTGAAAAAGACAACCTTTAGAACTGGACTATAAAGCTAATGTTGTTTATAATATTTGCTGATTTAACTTGAAAACGTAACTCATCCAGTTAAAAAATTTTAATTAAAATTTTTAAACTCCTAATAGTAGGTTAACAGGACAATAATCTGTATTTCACCTTCTGTAAACTTACTTACCTTATGAAGTCAAAACTGATTTCCACTGTTTCTGATTCTACTACTAGCGCAGCTAGACCTAGACTTCCGATGGGAAGTTAGAATGGATTGAAAGATCAAATGTGTTGACGGCATTAAAAAATTAGTGGCATTAATGAACACATTTGACAACGCTATTAAAAAAAACAACAACAGCATTGAATTTCTCAGCCATCTTGTTCATGACTGTTCGTAGCCCTCAAACTAGATGCTCTCAAATCAACTAATATCAGAACATCTTTTTCCAAAAGTTCAACTCTGGTGATTTTCATCTCTAAACTTTTTCATTTAACAATAGACTGTAGCTTTTGCAATGCATTGTGTCTGTTGTCCATCAAACCATTGTTCTCAGTGAAATGAGTGGTAAGAGGTGTGCTTTTCACAGGAAGTCCTTGCGAATAGTCTTTGTCAGGTAAATGGAAGACAGTTCTGAGTGTTACTTTTATATTTCAGTACACCATAATCCTCGGTTCTTCCCCACGACTGGGCCTTTTCATTGAATGCCATTTATGACTGCATACCAAGTTCATTAAACCTTATTATCAATTTTATTCAAAAAACTTCGCTTTAGTGTCTCAAAGTGAGCCCCATTTTTTGTCCAAAGGCAAATTGATTTCCTAAAAGGTCAATAAGGCTTTGGATGGTTTTGAAAATGTAATATCTTTAGTGAAATATACTTCTTTAAGTGCTCCTCAATTGTGATTTCTTGCATCGGCTATTGTAATGAGCCTCTCCTTTATGCCCCATTTCGTTGGAGAATATGAGAAAGAAATAATACGTTAATTGCTTTCTTATGGAAGATTAAAGTTGGAGTGTTTTTCACTGTGTGGCCACCACTTTCTGTCAGAACGAACAGTTCGCTCTTGGCATATGTGGCAAAAAAAAACATTCTATTAAACAAATTCATCTAGATTCTTAAGGCGTGTTCAAGGAGTTTGGACACAGTCTGAAAGAGCGCATAGTAACTTCTCTCACTGTCTGAGGTTTTGAGATATTGGTCCAATAAAAAAGTTCCTCGGCTCTTTCATCATTCCAGACAGAAAGCTTTAGGAGAGCGTTCCAACAGCCCTGATCATTTGCATTAAACCACTGGCTAATTAAATTTTCAGGCTACTTCTCCTCTCCCCCCACCCCTCAACTACTATCCCACCTCCACACCCAAAGCTTTTTGACATGGAGGCGATGCAATTAGAGCCGGGTTCAAGTGCTGCATTACCCCAACACTACGCGACCAACCTCTGACCTCCATGAGAGGAATAAGTATAGCCAGGTTGAAATTACAAACACGTGCATGGAAAAATGTATTAGATATCGCTAAGGAGTTGCTTAGCATAGCTAGCGCCTGTGCTTTATCACCCTCAAACACATGGTCAAGCAACATAAGAGAACACACTGCGCTTTTTTATAGACTTGAAAGGATAAGACATGGCTTCAACCCGTGACTGCTTCTGTGCACTGCCTATCGTGTGGATGCCATGTTGACTATGACGCAACATGTTTCCTTATTACCAGCCTAACGCACTGTGGCTTTTATTTTGGCGCCGGGTCGTGTGTGGAAGGAGAGGCTTTATCGGCCGCGTGTGAGTGTCTGGCTGCGAGAGAAGCGACATCAAAAGATACATGAGCTGAAAAAGAAAATGTACTGTACACAATTTAAAGTCCCCGAGGGCCCTCTAGGAGAGAGAGCTCAGGGGATAGGGCTCGCTCGGCCTGAACAGCAGGGAAGCCCAATCTCTCTGAAGCACTGAATCAAATCACTGCTCCCCGTTGCAAAAAAGAGATACATGGAATCGAGCGTGTGTATGATGGGCCGTGTATGCGCGCGCGAGAGTGTGTTCGTCTTGATAAAGGCCTCGGATGAAACGCAAGGTCCCACTGGAGTTTCTATCTGTGCTTCTCGCAGGCCCCGGCTGCCTGTAAAAAGAGAGGGAGGGGGGGCATAGAAGAACTAAGATAGAGAGAGAGAGAGAGAGAGAGAGAGAGAGAGAGAGAGAGAGAGAGAGAGAGAGACACAGAGAGTACACCATTGAGACGCAGATAAACAGCGAGGAGCACTAGAAGAGAGGGCACTTGACTTGTGGGACTGGTATTACACAAGGCTCCGGAAAAAAATCTAATTGCTATCTGGAATGATCTCATATTCAGAAGAAAATAGCTGATAGTAACCAGTGGTTGTTGCCCACTCGATACAGCTGCACTCATTAGGGTTGGGTTTAGATGTATTGCAGGCACTTCTGAGGGATGAATACATGTTCAGGCAGCTGTGGAGGGCTACATTCAGTCTCCACTTCTGTGTGGAGAACCATTTTAGCAGGCAGTACATTCTAATTCCTTCTCCAGGGGATTTTGAGCACCTAGCTAGTTTTTGCTGTGACTTCGCTGTTCATTCTCACTCCTTTATTCTGTCATTTTAACCATATGCTATGCTGACTTATTTATCAGTATCTACTATCAGTATCATAGTTACTTGGTAACTAGTCTGAAACTAGTCTCACAAGACTTCTGACTATGGGCAGAACGTTTGCTGCATTTCACTGCTTGATAAGATAAGAAGATAAGATGAACTTTAATTAGTCCATTGCTACTGCCAAAGTGGACAGTACAAAGATAAGAGCAGCAAAACAATAGATTAAAAGCCATAAAACACAACAATATAAAATAAAAAGAACACCTTACAACTAATACAAAAATATAAATATATGAATATCAATTAATATTATTTTACACGTATGACAACATATATACATATTGATGTAATTCTGACTGACAAATACATCACAAACTATTTTTTGTACCTGCTGTATAGGACGTTTTCACAAAGGTGCTATAATAAAAACAGACTGGAGGAAGCAAAGTGGTAATGGGTAATACACAGCAAAATTATATTAATGCTTCAAATAATATAGCATGCCTGAATAGTCTGTCATGCTGAAGAAAAAACCACTGTTTGCTACTAGTGCTAGCCAGCATTTAGCATGTTTGTTTCCCATCAGTAGTAGTAGCCAACTTGGTGTAGTAGCCGACTTGCAGTAGTAGCCAACTTGGTGTTCAGTATGTAGGTGGTCTATGTATGCAGAGCATCTGGGTTTGGGACTATTTAGAACCTGTATTACTGTTATAACCTCTTTTACTGTATTTGTCAGTATTTCTTTTTTTTTTGTATAGCTTCTATTTTTAGAGTCTATGAACAGATGAGAGACAGTATGCTCAATAATGTACATGGTGTACAACACAGCTAATAATGAATTGCATCCACTGCTGCTACTGCAATATTAGCAGATATTGTTAGCAATGCAATTTTGTTGTATTTGTCTGACTACATTTATGCTAATCTAATTGTGTGCATTCATTCACATATGTGTTTACCAACACAACAAAATGTAAAAGTGTGTGGAGTGCAAAATGAAGGAACATAGAAATGGCCATAAAATTACATGTCAGAAAAAGTGAAATGTCAGATATGATGAGTGTTATATGACAAAGTAAACAGTACATTTGACAGTAATCATCTTCTAATAATTCATTGTGACCTTGCGGTTTTTAATGTGTTTGAAAGGGACTTATAAAGGCCATTAAACGGATCCCTTAGTTCCCTATTTTGCATTAAACTGTTTCAGTTTTTCACTTGATTTTTTCACTGTTTATTTTATTCCCCTCTCCTGCTGAAAACACCCTACCAGAGTTTGCCTGGTTTCACTGACAGTTCAGAGATGTGCACACCAGATCCACTGCTCTCCTCCACAGGCTGCCGTGAACCTTGTTCTTTGTGCTGCTATTCAAATACTTTTACTTGCATCTTTGTTGATTCACAAAGGATCAAACAGGACTCCAAAGCCAAGCATGTCAGGCATGTCACCTGAAAATGCAAAATTGCCCCTAGGTGTGACTGTGTATATTGGTGGGCCTGCCCTGTGATGGACAGGATATTTCTCTGCGTTTTGACCTTGAATGAGCATAAGCAGCTCAAAAATGAATGAATATTAAAGTAAACTAAAGTAAAGTAGCATGCATGCATGAACACACCACAGCACACAGTGTGAACAATGTGAAATTCTTCTCTGTATTTAACCCATTCACCAAGTGAAGCAGTGGTCGGAGCAGTGAATGGGGACAGTACAGTGGTGCCACTGGCAGTCCTGGCATTCGAACCCATGGCCTTCCAATTGCAGGGGTAACTCTATACCCACCAGGCCACTCAAAACCTGATTCTCTACGTAATTCTAAGAGAGAAGAATTGAAATGTGTCCACACAAATGGGCCTTTGGAGTTTCGGAGGTTAATTTAACTATAGTTATTATATTCAGACCCTCATCGCCACAAATGACTTCAGATCCTCAAATCAGGACTCCGCCGACACAAAGACACACACAATGTTCAGGCATTTTGCTGTTTAGATCAGCACTTCGTTTTATAGCTTCGTAATAGGCCAAGTGAGCGGTGTGAGTGTGTGTGCGCGTCTGTGGTGTTGCAGTAAGCAGCAGGATTCTGCAGCTCCTGAACTGCTGACTGCTCATACCTGGATTTCTGCTCTGGGACTATGCACTGCTGTTCAGCAAAAACATCAAAGTCTATTTATCACATCCCCCCAAAAAGGAGAGATGGGATCTCAGAAAATGTACCATTGTTTTCCCCTCTCTCTGTCAATGCACAGTGCCTTTTACCTGCTTTCCCTGATATTCGGTTTTGCTCGGTGTCAGCTCTGTTCTTGCTGAAAGTCACTTTTTTTTTTGTTCTCTGAGAAGAGCCTACCTTCTGTTCCTCTATTCCAGAAAGTGCAGTGTATCTAGGTCCGTCTAGAAACTTGAAGCAATAAAACCAGACAGTATTCCCACTCACTGGCCACATTAGAAATACCCACCTTTTACTTGCACCCTGTACTGGCCACTCTTTTAGAAACACCTACATGGCAGTTTCACTTGCAGGGTACTTTATTAGAAACGCCCACCTTGGACGGCTTGTCAGCTGCTCTGTACAGCATTTATCAGTGGTTGAGTTCTGTCTACAGGACTGCTGCTGGCCAGATATTATTTGTGTGGTGGACCAGCATCTCAGCATTGCAGTGACATTGACATGGCAGCAGCACGACAGTGTGTATGCTACTGGAACGAGTGTGTCAGACACAGCTGTGCAGCTGAGACTTTAAACACACCAGTGCAGTGCAAGGAGTAGTTCACTACCCAAAGATATCCAGCCAAGGGCACTTCTCTGGTCCCAAACTGACCACTAATGAAGTGCCAGAGCAGTGTCTCAAATTCAATTACCTGAGGACCACTAGCCAGATCACCTTCTCTAAGGCATCCAGTTAAAAACAGTGTGTGTATTTCGTATTAAGTGTGAATTTTAACTACAGCACAAACTTCTTTGAGCATACATTAATCATTGTTTAGTAGCAATTCATCACCAAAAACAACAGCTGCAACAGCTGCTACTTTTAATTATTATTATTAATAATATTTATAGTAGTAATACACTATATGTACAAAAGTATTGGGACACACCTGTGTTTCAGGGTTTGGACTAGGTCCCTTAACTTCCAGTGAAGGGCAATGTTAATGCTTCAGCATACCAAAACTGTTTCAGCATGACTATGCCCCAGTGCACAAAGCAAGGTCCATAAATACATGGTTGGATGCGTTTGGTGTGGAGGAACATGACTTGCACGCACAACCCCACTCAACACCTTTAGGATGAACTGGATGGACCTCATAAACGCTCTACAGAATAAATGAGCACAGATTCCCACATAAACATCCCAAAATGTTGTGGAAAGCCTTCCAAGAAGAGTGCAAGCTGTTACAGCTACAAAGGAGGGCTGAATTCATATTAATCTCTATGTCATGAATTTGAATGCAATGATTCCATATTAATGTGTATGTACTGTTTTGAATGCAATGTCCCTATTGGTGTTACGGTCCGGCGTCTTGATTGTTCTGTTCCTGTAGTTTAGTAGTAGAATTAGCTATAGTGGCACATAAATAGTGATGAATAAATGTCTGGTAGTTTGAGAACCCTGGCCTAAGAAAGGTTTAGACAATCTAGAACAGTACAGAAGCAATGTGAGTCTAATAAAGTTTACAGTTACTATAGTCATATACTTCCTCCAAATTAAATAACTGTCCTTTCAAAACCATGTTTAATAATCTGCCTCTATGTAGGTTACTGTAAGTGGCCCTTTGTATTGCATTAGCTAACCACAGCCCCCACAGCACCATATGGGCTTTCTGCAACATATGGACTTTCTCTGGCTGGATGAGAAGATGTGCTGTGAGTATGTCTTTAAAAGCTTTTGGGATGGCGTGACGAGCCCAGTTCTTGTCCTGTCACCCCCAGTGCTCACCAGCTGCTGACAGGCTCTATTCCTGGCTCGCGCTACACCGCTGCGCTCTGAGCAATCACAGGCTCTAACCGCTCTGGAAGTGAGCTGCTCGTCATATACATTTTTTTTTTCAAGCCTGCGGTTTCCTGTTCTGAATAATTAACACCCCTGGAGTTAAAAAGCAGGCCAAAGTTTTCCGTCTCGCCGAACTTCGCACGTGGCCCTGAGCGAGCTTGCTCCTGGACTTGTGTAAATTAAGCTGAGAGGCTCATTGATGCTAAAGCCATTCCTGTGTACCAGATGAGCGTGTGCCATGGCATATTCCTCACATTTTGAATGGTGGAAGGCTGTGTTGTCATCATCGGCGCGTGGCAAATGCTTTCGCGCGTACGAATCGACACTTCACTCCCAAGATTCCAGGCGTGACGCGCTTTGAACTTACAGTGGAAAAAGCATCTTGTTCCGTAGATCACACAAAGCAATAGTTGGGCCCAAAATTCTGAAACTGATATGATTTTATCTTTACTACTCATATACTGAGTAGCAGCCAAAGTGTTTAAAGTTTGATTCTTCTTTCATTCTACACATATCTCTTATATATATATGTACACCCCAATGTTTCAAGCTTTATTTAATTGAATTTCAAATAGTTCAGGTCCAATAAATAGCATG
>JBBPCW010000039.1:7020482-7034578 GCA_037974425.1 Phenacogrammus interruptus | reverse complement strand
TGGACTAGAAGTTCCAAAGTTTAATATTAAAAATATTTAAATTATTTATATAATCTAATATAATAATAATAATAATAGTGAATAGAGATTTTGTGCACTACAGTATAGGTTTGAATTTAAAAAATGGGAAGATATTCATTAAGAAATTAAGTTTTCATTTTTGATATGATGCAGTTTTCATATAGAAACATCTATGGATCTTTTCGTCCTTCTTGAAATGTATTATAATGAAGTAAAACCTATTATGTTGCGCAGCATAATAATCTTATCATTTAGTATCATCTACATATGTAAGTGCAACCATACGGAGTGAAAACATTACTATAGTTAATTTTACTTGAGAAATTCTTAATCATGGGACTAATTTTAAGCCCTAAGATTTGGAGACCTTCTTTAAACATCTTTAAATGTGATCCCTACCTTTACTCTGCAATTGTAGAACCTTAGAATATTCCTTTAGGTAGTTAATAAAGCAAGTCTGTTAGAACCATTAGTAAAATTATACATTCAGCATTTTGTGATCAGTTCAGGTGAAGAATGGTCATATTGAGAGAAGGACACTTTTGTCCTCAGTAATAGAAATCGCAGTCAGTGGTGAGTTAATGTTGTTTCCACAATGCTTTTCTTGGCAGTGTTGATGATATCATCGAGCATTACAGAAAAGAGCAGATTGTAGAGGGCTATAACCTGAAAGATCCTGTTTCGGTCCAGGTAGGTGAAATCATAACTACAGCTTTTTTGTCTGGGGGCTAAAAAGTGTTTTTGATGTTTAACTTTTAGATTTTTGTCGTTTGTTTTCAGCAGCAAGAAGTACTCTCAGACTCCGTGGACGGAAGAGAGATTTATAACACTATTCGGCGGAAAACGAAAGATGCTTTCTACAAAAACATTGTCAAGAAAGGATACCTCCTGTTCAACAAAGGTAGTGAATGGCAGCCAACTGCACAGGCTGAATGTCTTTATATGCACTTACCAGCACTTCTTCCATGAGTCAAATTGGTTTGAAACCCTGAAATGCATTTGTATTCCATTTGTGCACTCGCTCAGCAGGACAAAACTGATGAAAAGGGAGATCAAGCACTTTATAACAGGCGTAATCTGTGTGCTAATGTTACTTAGTGAAACCTTCATGGCCTTATGGCTCTGTTTGATCATCCCACACAGACGCAGCAGGGCTCTGAGCTATGCAGGGGCAGAAGAGCTAAAAAGTCAGAACTTGGCAGATTCTATATAATAAAGCAAGTAGCTCTCTGTGTGGTTTAGGCACTTGAGGACATGCCTCTGGTGTTTTTAACATCATGTGAGCACATCAGCTGCTCTTTGCATTGCATAAAAACTTCACGATGAACGATCTAACAGACCTGGTCCAAAATTATAATGTGCACTGAATTCCTTTCTATATGCATAGAATGTCTTTAAAAATAAAAAAATATGTAAAAGTCTTCATGAAGACAGTGACTGCATATAAATTAGGTCTTATGCTGCACTGGTAAAGCTTCGTTGGTAGCCCTGCAAAATAAGGCCATGAGGTTCAGTACATAAAGTTTAGAGCACCATTGTTTAGTGACCTTTGAGTTAAGTGGTCATTGCATGCACCTTTTTGTGTCTTTAGGCAAAGGAAAACGTTGGAAGAACCTGTACTTCATCCTGGAGGGCAATGACGCTCAGCTCATTTACTTTGAGAGCGAGAAACGTGCTACCAAACCCAAAGGGCTGATTGACCTGAGTGTGTGCTCTGTGTATGGAGTGCATGACAGTCTGTTTGGCAGGTAACCAGCACCTTCCGGTCTCATAATGCAGTTTTAAGTGTATTTAAGCATGTAGTGTTATTGACCACAGAGCACACGCTTAATGAAGTCATTTCTCGTATAAATAATTGTCCCAAATGGTATTTCAGTATTGTGTGTTGTCATGCAGGCCAAACTGTTTCCAGATTGTGGTTCAGCACTTTAGCGAGGAGCAGTACATTTTCTACTTTGCAGGGGACATACCTGAGCAGGCCCAGGTATGTAGGAGCTCAATAGTAGCTCATCCAGTCGCAGAAACGAATGCTCAGTCTGACCATGCTCTTCAATATTCATAGGATTGGATGAAATGCCTGCAGACGTTCTGCAGTAACCTAAGAAAACCTGCACAGGCTCCTTCCAACAAGCGCCTCCGCCAGGTAAGAGGCTTTGCTCACTGCTCATGGTTCCTAAGTCATTTATTTGATCTGTTGACGTAATAACAGTCATGCATCAAAAATAACAGCTAATCTCGATCTTTTCTCAGGTGAGCCGCTTAGTGCTTTATGTGGAAGAGGCCCACAAGCTTCCCATGAAGCATTTCACCAACCCCTACTGCAACATCTACCTGAATAGTGTGCAGGTAGCCAAGACTCACCCAAGAGAGGGCCAGAACCCTGTGTTCACAGAAGAATTCATTTTTGAGTGAGTTGGTTGTATTTAATTCCAACTTATAATGTGAATGGATTCAGGAGGTGGTTTGGAAACTGTTCAGAGGATAATGCTTCCCACTTGTAATGATGAAATGCTATTTACTTTCTTTCAGTGACTTATCCAGTGAAATTAACAGGTTTGAAATCAGCCTAAGCAACAAAACGAAGAAGAGCAAAGAAAATGACATTCGTAAGTACACATCTGTATTACAGTTCACAGATACCGATTCATATCTTCTGCATAATCAGTTAAATACATGGAAGGAAAAATGCTGGGCTAAAAGATAAGCCCATAACAACATGCAGTTCAATTAAGTTCTACTGCCGTTGTCAGCCTTTCCTTGCATTAGAGCACCCTCTGCTGTTCAGATGATTGGAAATGAAGAGTTCGGTAATATATAAAACTCCATGTGTTTGTCCATCCAGTGTTCATGCGCTGCCAGCTAAGCCGGCTGCAGAGGGGCCAGATGATTGACGAGTGGTTCCCGCTGAGCTCTCATGTGCCTCTGAAGGGAATCGAGCCAGGCTCCCTACGAGTGCGGGCACGCTATTCCATGGAGAAAATCATGCCGGAGGAGGAGTACAGTGAATTCAAAGAGGTAAGAGCTACAGCAGGCATTAGCATGGAAAACAATAGTAGCTAAATGTACTTGTGTTTGAAAGGAACTGGGCCATTTATGACAAAGTAAATATTTTAGCTTGGTCTAAGACTAAAATGGGCAATTGTTTAATTAAAGACTGGGCAACATTTGTGCATCATTGTGGCTGTAAGCAGCCAGATTAAATAAAGATTGCTTCACCAATTAAGTTTCTAACAAGTCTTGTTTATTTCTTGATTTGTCCCCCCCCCAAATATGGTCCACATTTGTTCTCCATCTGCACACATTATAAGTTAGACTGTAGCAGATGGTCCCAGGAGTCACTATTTTAACCTAAACACCCTGTATTCCCTGCAGCTCATCCTACAAAAAGACTTCCACGTGATCTATGCGCTGGCACATGTATGTGGGCAGGACCGCACCCTGCTGGCCAGCATCCTGCTCAGGATCTTCAGGCATGAGAGAGCGGAGGCTCCCCTGCTGAGGACTCTTAATGACCGAGAGATTAAAATGGAAGGTACAGAACAGCCTGGTTCAGTATAAATCATTAAATTGCTTACAAAAGATTCAAATGCCTGTTTTGCGTTCTTTGGTTGAACTAACCAAATCAGTGACCGATATGTAAATAAAGCCAGCGATTATTGTAAATAGCACTGTGTTTGTCTAGATGAAGCTACCACTCTCTTCCGTGCCACCACACTGGCCAGCACCCTGATGGAGCAGTACATGAAGGCCACTGCTACACCTTTCGTCCACCATGCCCTCAAAGACACCATTCTCAAGATCATGGAAAGCAAGCAGTCTTGTGAGGTTTGTCCATGCAGTATGTTTTTAACATGTTGCTCTTTAGTCCCTCATAGCTCATAGCTCATGTAACCCAGCAATCTTCTATTTCTGTTGGTGTTTCATTTAGATTATATATAAGAAGAGCCTTCAAATGACCGTTACCTAGATGCACACTCATTTTTTCTTACCTGGCTCTGTCCTAACCCAACTCTTAACTTTGACCCAAAACCCTTATTCTAACACTGGAGAATCAAGAGTTTGAACAAAAATGAATTTCTATAAATCACCTACTGGCGGCTATCCTAATGTTGGATTATTATACTGCAGAATATCTAACAACATATGTAGCACTGTTAGTGTTTGATTATGCTAACATGAATATATTGTAGCACACAATGCTTTGATGCAAAACAACTTCCTGTTTTCACCTTATTACTCAGTCATATGTGTGGCATGTGCAGTTTGTAGCTTGTCCCTGTTAATACATTTATTGACTAATGCTGTAGTTCATCAAACGTCAAACTATTGTCAAAATATTGCTCTCTCCTCTGAAGCTAAACCCGTCCAAACTGGAGAAGAACGAGGATGTAAATATGAACCTGACCCATTTGCTCACCATCCTCTCCGAGCTGGTGGAGAAAATCTTTATGGCTGCAGAGATCTTGCCTCCGTAAGTGCAGGAGCACACACACATTTGTGTAGAGCTGATTCATACTTTTTGAATAGATCTGGTATCCAGACTGGCAGTTATATCCTTCCTCTGCTCATTATTGTTTTAGGTCTTTGCGGTTCATCTATGGGTGCCTGCAGAAGTCTGTGCAGCAGAAATGGCCCACTAACACTACAATGCGGACCAGAGTTGTGAGGTTAGCCGCCATACTTTTTCTGCCTATTTTTAAGGTCACTTACTCACTCTAAGGTATAGAGTGCTTTGTTTCAGTTGAGTAAGATGATTCAATTCTGGTCTGTCTGCAGTGGTTTTGTCTTCCTGCGGTTGATCTGCCCAGCCATTCTCAACCCCAGAATGTTCAACATCATTGCTGGTGAGGGCACGGCTTTACATAAATTAAGGGCATAAAATGAGAATATATAACCTGAGAATGCTGATGTGTGGATGATTGAAGTCAGGTGCTTGCTTGAATAACGGAGTGTATTACTTTGTTACATTTACTCCATCTCTTTAGTATTTTGATATCAGAGTTCTGTTCACTTTACTTTGCAGATCCCCCGTCCCCCACTGCAGCACGAACGCTCACCCTGGTGGCCAAATCGGTCCAGAACCTGGCGAATCTGGTGGAATTTGGTGCCAAGGTTTGCTTTAAAGCACTATTCAGAAGAGTGTATACATTTCACTGGCTTTTATACTAGGAACAGGAAAATGTTATGGTATTTCCTATTTGTGTTCTAGGAGCCATATATGGAAGGAGTGAATCCATTTATTAAGAACAACAAACAACGGATGATTATGTTTTTGGATGAATTGGGGGTGAGTTACCTGGAATGTTTGAACACACAGATTGCTGAATGCTACATTAGCCTTGTAGCTACATTGCACAAATAAAGAAGCAAACTCGGGACACCAAACAGCTAATTAACTATATTTGGAGTTAAGGGGGTTTTCATTGTACAGCTATAGCGATGCGAGTAATGGTAAAGGCTGTTTTCTTATGGGTCTTCAGAATGTCCCTGACCTGCCTGATGCTGTAGAGCACTTTAGGATTGACCTGTCCCGAGACCTTGCTGCCCTGCATGAGATATGTGCTACTCACTCAGATGAACTACGCACCCTCAGCAATGAGAGAGGAGCACAGCAGGTGTGTATGAGTCTGTTAATATAGCCAGACTTCCATCTGAAAACAGCATTTAGTCAAACGTGCATGTGGAACTTCGCTCTTCTCAGTAGGCTGTTTCTCTAAGAAGGATGAGCTCCGGTTAAATGGCTATTTATTTGAACTATCCTATGATTAAAATGGTTAACAGGAACAAAATCCAGAGTAAACATTTTTCAGTTGATTAAGGGCAACAGAAAAGACTAATATACACAGAAAAGCCACTTTGTTAGGCACAACTACCTTGTCTCTACACATTGTCCATTTTATCAGCTTTACAGACCATGTAGATACACTTACAGACCATAAAGGCACACTTGGTAGTTAAACTTAATTCATTTAGTTAATTTGAGACTGTAGTCCATCTGTTTCTCTGCATCATTTTTAGCAACTTTTTTATCATTAAATCAACTAGTGAGTAGTTATTGGGTGGTGAATTACTGAGTGTAATTGTTTTATCTGATTACTATAGTCAGGACCAAAAAACTCTTTCTGTGAAGAACCAAACAGAACTGATTCTGTGAAAATGAATAGGGAAACAGTTGTCAGCAACCAGCTGACCACTTTTTACATCAGCTAGTTTTAACTAAGGGTTACTGTTTTCAGCTGTCCCATTAAAATACTGCCTGTTTACAGTTTTTGTTTTCCAATCCCTGCAGCATGTGCTGAAAAAGCTGCTGGCCATCACAGAGCTCCTCCAGCAGAAACAGGTGCACTACGCCTTGTCCAACAGCAACAGGTAGTTCCATCTCCTACTGTCTGTTTGTCTCTCAGTCTGTCTCCGTCTCCATGGAGTAGCCAGTGGGAACCCAGCATGCTTCACCCTCATCACCATGGCAACCTCTCCTCATCCCTTCCCTCCCACTCTCCCTCCCCTTCCTCGCCACAAGAACTATGCAACTACAGCAGTGAAACAAACAAACAAACAAAAAAAAGCCTGGGGCCCAAATCCTGCACCAATGACTTTAAGCTATTTCCACAGCAACTTCAGTTTGACTCTGCCCCTCATCATGGATCCATATTTTTGCTTTCCTTTTCTTCTTCCAAAAGGGGTCCAAATAGTGACCCACAATACTCAGAGTACCATTGAACAACAGTTGCCAAAGTGTTTTTTTTTTTTGTCTGCTTTATACGAAAACTCAACTGACATGAAGCTGCAGCGATCTCCTGTAACTGGATTATGAGCTATAATGCTTTTTATACTGTAATTTGTTACCGATTTACAAGGTCATGAATTTGCAAAAATGTGCTCAAACTAGTGTTTTCTTTGTTTCCTTTAGTTATAAATGTGGTGTAGACTGGATTTTTTAAGAGAGTTAAGATTATTTTATATCAGAACAATAAATTCTCTTGCTGGAATCATGAGTATATAATTTGAGTAATCTTCCCTGCGTGATATATATTTTGTTTTGCTTGGTTCAGTCTTCGTTGAGATGAATTCAGAAGCCAGACTTGTTCTCTCAGTGGAAGAGTAAACAAAATGTTTACAGCAGTAAAACAAAATCTATGATAGTAGAAACTGTATCAGGAATGCATGCACTTATTAAACAGTTTATAAAGTACTGACTGACTTTTGTCCTCAGATCGGGTGGTGTGGTGTAAAGCACAAAAGAAGTCATTTGGGAGCAATGCCAGAATGTCTTTGGCCTGTCTTCTAATATCTAGGAATTTCTTGATTTTTTTTTTTTTTTTTGTAGCTTTTTTTTTCCATTATAATTGTTAAAAAAACAACTGTATCTTCTGAAGTGTTCAGTACAAAAACTTTATTTTTAATGAAGTAAATAAATCTGCATGACAAGAGAGGGTAAACATTGTCTAGGTATTTACAATATACAAAAAAAACTCCCCACATATTGTCAGTAGGACTAAGTGGCAAAATCAGAAAACATTGGCTACACCCATTTGGATTAAGTAGCTTTGTGAACCTGACCAATTAAGGAATGTGTCTTTCTGACAGGAATACTTCAGGAAAAGCTGCATTTTACAAAATATCCAGGTCGTCATCAGTCCATTCCTGCACACAATAAACCTCCTGTTAGTTAATCATGTAATGAAGACAGTGACATGAAGATTATTCCAGGGGTCTCACTTACCTCCTCAGTAACGAGGGGCCTTTTCACGACATGGTCATCATCTTCATAGCCATGCTTTCTTTTCCTGAAGGACACAGAGGAATAGAATCTGTTTGGGAAAACATAACCTTAGCATGCCACATGTAGATGTGATTATATGGAGCGTGTATGTCTTAGTTTAGCATCACACCTACACATCCCTGAGCATGTGATTGTTCCTCTGTATCCTCCATGTGTAGTTATAGACTCATGTCCACTCATGTCTTTTGTAGTATCATATTAGAAATAGTACACTGAAAGTCACCATCAGAACAAAACAAGGTAGGTGTTTCATTATTCTTTAAACTACTAGACATTATTTGGTAAATACAATAAACCTAAGTGTGTGATGCTCCACCACTTCGGTTCCTAATTAACCTTCAAATAGTTGTTTCTTTAATGGATGTTGTATAAAAAATTAGATACTTCAACGTTGGATAGTTCTAGAGATACATTTCTTTTGGAGCTTTGGCAGAGTTTTAGACCTGTGTTGTATTTAAAGACTATAGTCATTTTAAATAAGGATTTATAGATTCATACCATGTATAAAACAGGCTATTAGTGCAAAGTCTATGCATTTGGTGCTAAGCCAGTTCTTTGTTGCCTTAAACTTTCTCTATTTTACAGACCTGAATGTACCATTATGGCTGCCACTATCCAGGTCCTATGATGAGAACAATCACTGTATGAGGAAAGACTTGCCTAAACACAGGTCAGAGCTACACTACAGCTGTGGACCAGTGACTTTGGGACCATTCTTCAAACCATGCTCCATTTTTTTTTATACACACACTTGTTCAAGTGACATTATTGAAGGTGGTTTTCCACATGGCAGGGTATTTCTTTTGTTAAATCACTCTCCTGTGTGGGCAAATTGCTTTTTGAGGACAAAAAAAAGGACCCATCCTTCACTGCAAGCTTGTTCCTCCTGAAAACTGATGTTATGACAGTAATGCTTTGGGAAGTCTGTCCACGAGCAGTTAAATCCTTCTGGCTTCAAGGGAATAACCTGGAAGTCACCTGGGATTTTTCTACCTAGGTATCAGATCGCTGGAGATTGTAATGCATTGAAATGCAGCTGCCTACATCAGCCAAGAGCACTAGTGAGAGAACGAGAGATCTGGTAAACGGCCGTGTGCGCCGAAGACTTGTTTAGAATGGACGAGAACCATCAGGGAAGCGAGACGCACCCCCAAGTACAAGCCTTAAGAAACCTACTACACTCAAATCTCACAGTGCTGCAACCTCTTCCTGTGTTCGACTGGAGACGTCAGCCTATTAAGATGCTATCCTAACTCTTCCTGAGCTGCTTTGCTTGATGAAATGCTGCACCTCGGCTTTTCAATCTATAAACCAGCATCTGCGTGATGGACGAGGCGCATTAAAAGTTTGAAGGACAAATAAGGTTCTTGTAGCCCCCCCCTCCCCGGCTCTGTGCATGTGTTTACATTTGATAAGCTGCCCCCAGGGTTCCACACCTAATCTGTGACATGGACAAACTTAATCTGGACTGCATCACTTCAAGTTAGGCAACTATCATGAAGAAATGCAATACTGACGTAGCGCCTACGCTCAACAGCCAGGTCTTTTGGCAGGACATGCTCAGTAGGACAGTGTTTATAGTGTGATTTATGCAAGAGATGATCTCCATATACCTTGATTTTACATTGTGTAACACCTCTATATGCTTCCCCAAGATTATGTTGGTAAATTTTGTGAAGGTAAAATATTCGTTCCCTGTTTACACACAGCTTTGCCAATGAACCAGTTTTATATGTGATTACTTGTCCAGGTAGTATTAAAAAAGTGAATTATTATTTTTGCTGAATTAGGCATGTACTTACCTCCACAAACTTGATTTTTCTTCACTATATACCAAAATATTCCTGTTTTGTAGCTGCAAGGCAACGGCCTTCATTAAACCTACTGTAGCTTAGCTGTGTTCAGTGATCTAACTGACCTGACGAACAGCATGACACCGATATGTGATACGACTCCTGTGAATTTCTGAAAGCTCATGTATTTTTATTTTTCTACTCAATGAACGAGTCACGACTTTTGCATCTTAGATACCAGGACACCAAGCGACTGACCCGGCTGAATAAAACTGTTTACTATACTTCTGTTGCGTGCTTCCTTCTCACCATTTTAAACCTAAAGTTAGACCTATATATACATTGTCCATATTTTATAATGCAAATTAACTGACATACAAAAGTGCCACTTCTGTAACACTGAGCTGTACTCACAACTTTGTGTTCGGGGCAAATTCCGCATGAATCCTCTCCAGCTTCTGCTTGCAAGTGTTTATTTCCTCTGCTCTGGGGAATTCATACTCCTTTAGTAGAGTTGTTATTCCTAAAATGAAAGGGACAGTTCTCAGTTTGATTTTGCTTCATATTTTTGATAGCTTTGTGGTTTGGATCTATACAGTGTCAAATTAAAAACAGTGTTATTGCACCATTAATCACACTGCTGCCACCTCTTCTAATACAGTTACTGAAATAGAGGCATGATACCAATGTCAGACCCCATTTATTATATATAATAAAATTATTCATTTTTGATTGGTTAAACGGGCAGGTTATTGGTGGTTTAAAAAAAAAAAAGGGTTCAAGTCTGCTCTGTATTATATGGGGAGAGACAACGGACAGTTGAGTCTCTTTTGTCAAATGTGAGTCGGTAAAAAAGTCTGACGTCACATATACTGCGGTAGCAAAGCAACTAAATGCGGAGAAAAGCACAGCAGACTCAAACAGACTTCAAGACATTAAAGTTGGGCACTGAATTGAAGCTCGCTGGTCTGAATCCATCATTATTTATATATTTTTAAACTTTGCAAACCGTGGTTTTATAGCAACCACCCAATCACAATTCGCCTTTTCTGCATCTAATTATTTTAAATGATACACAAAAGTAGTACTTACGCCTCATTGTATCATACAGCTTTGAGAGAGTCTCTTTATCTTCCTTCAGCCCCATGCATTCAGTGAGGTATCTGTGAGCAAACAGATCTACAGTTATCTAAATGGTTCATATGCCAACAGGTACATTGGCATGCATACACTGGTACAGTGTTCCTACAAAGATGTCAATATGCATTACATTTTCAACAGTCATAACTAGGGACCATCATATAATTCCAGTTATAATTCAAATCAATCAAATTGGAACCTTTTATCTTCACAAGCCAGCTCCAGAAGATTTAAGGTTTAAGCTCACTGAGCTAAAAAAAATATGCATCACTTTGGTTCCATTACTTGCTTATCAGCCTCTTGAGACTCTTCCTGTCCATTTCAGCCCACAAACATTGGACAATTCAGTTTGACTTCCCTGTGTTTCAACATTAAACCTTCTGTTACATATTGACAATTGAAATGGAGGTCTGGTCAGTTAAAGTGTCTGCTGAACCACTCATACAGACACATTACAAGACCTATATCAAGAGACCAATGTAGTCCTTACAGGACAGAACTGGCAATTCATTAAGTCCAGAGAAAGCACAACCATGTATTAGAGAGGAAATGATGCTACTAAAGCTGTCCTTGCGGAGCTTTCCTTTAATAAGGCATGTAACTGAAGCCCAAAGTGACGACTGTCCAATGGGGACCTTGCTTTCTCTCTTCCATTATTGCCAAGACTTGACCTTTATTCAGTGATTAGATGATCAGGTGCGTAGAAGTTAAACCGTGATCTCATTTTTTAACATGTTATTCCAAAGAAACTCACGTTTCCATGCTGAGCCCAGCACGAGCTGCACTGTTCAGCACAGCGGTCAGAGCGATCTGCGAGGGTGAGAAGAGAAGTCCAGTGTCAGTCATCGAGGCTCTGTTGAGGAAATCATCGGAATTCTTCCTCAGCATTTCTGGGTTCTCCAAGAGCGGATATCTCGTCTAGAAAAAGACCACAACACTTCTGATCAAAATAAAGGAAAAAAAATTTACTTAATGTTTTGTATAATAACTCCTTGAGGAACAGACTCAAAAAGTTCATGATAAGCTATATGTAGTGGTGTGTAATTTTAATCACAACACTAGACAGCAACAGTACTTTGGAGAACATTTCCCAACTGCACGATCACTTTAAATAGATTTCCCATATGGTCTAGCGGTTAGGATTCCTGGTTTTCACCCAGACGGCCTGGATATGGCAACGACTATTTTTTTGAACATTTTTCTCCGGGAAAAATAAAGTTCTCTTATTCTGATTCTGATTTAAAGGAAGTTCAGCTGCCATAACTGCTTTCGGGCTCAATCTTTTTATGGGAGATTACAAATAGGAGCCCTATTAACTGGACCTGCTTACGTGACAATACCGGTGCTCTCTGGCTGTTTAATATATATCAAGCTTAAGAAAAGAAAAACAATACGTGATCCCTGCATCATCACATTCTATTTTTGCCATATTGCCATTACCCCTAGCTCTGCATCAGATAAACGTGAATCAGCTTCTACACATGACGCATCTGACCTACCTTCATATCTATAAAAAACCCCTCCATGGGCCGATAGGGGTTGTGTATCACCAGGTGAAAGTTGAGCTGCTGAATGAGGAGCAGCTCGTACTCTAAGATCTGCTCAAGTGCCTTCTCCTGACTTGCTGGATTCTCTTGAAGATTCCCTACAAACTGAGTGCTGGAGACATTAAACTCATCCACCTTGCAGGCCAGGTATGTACAAGTCAGCCTAAAAAGAGAACAGAGACATAAAGATTAACTTACAAACTAATTACGACTTCATCTCTGTGAAGGAACCACAAACACAGATCAAAATAAAAGACGCAACGCAAGACAATCGAAATATTGCTGGACGCTTTTCATATTCCAGCAGTGTTTTACCCTATTTAAGCAAAGCACTTTGATTTATGACCGTTTTGCCCACTTTTGTCCATTTAAAGTAGCTTAAATCAGTGGTTCTCAACCCTGGTGCTGGAGTTCCTCTCCTCCAGTCACACCTGATTTAGCTACTGAATTAAACACCCTTCCTAAACTGAGATGGGGGTGTTGGGGCACGAATAATTCTACAACTAAGGCTATGACTGATATAAGCTCTTTCTTTATATGTTTATAGGAAGGTCAACATTGATTTAAGTGGTTACTTACATTATTGTCCTTGGGTGGTACTCCATTAAAGAGTTATTTATATAAAATCTCCTGAAATACATACAAGCTGTACCCTGAAACAAAACGAACATTTTAAAATGCAAAAATAATGACAGATAATACATTAACAGGCCCTCACTAACATTTTTGCCTATCTGTTCAATGTTTGCATTAATAGATGTGAAATGTCAGCAGAATGGTCTGATAGCCACTGCTTTATTAAATATTCCATTCCTCTTGATTCTGTGTATCCAATGTATATTAGTGAGAGCCTCACAATAAATGAATAATTAGTGGTTTTTGACTGAATTTGCATCATTACCACTACAGATTTGGGCATCGCAGGTTTAAATACAGCACAGAAGTCCAGAAGTCTCTTCTCATAGTGTTTGAAAATCACTTTCTCTTCCTGGGGATCGAGGAACGAGGAGTCATTTATTCCAGGCTGTTAAAGACAGAGAATAAGCAAGGTATTAAAAATAAATAAATAAATAATGCCTCAGCGATGTTACAGCATTTTGAAATTGAAACTTTTTACTGTTACTATGGGCCTGTCCATTGAAACGAATGGCAGCGCCCTGCTCGGAAATGCTTCATCAAAAATCCACCAAACTTACCTCAGGTCAACTCTCAAGACCAGTCAGTTAGGACCAGCACTCTTTTCTTTGCCTATCGCTCATCCCTTTCTCCCCAATACACTTCTATTTATTTGTCACCCCATTCTAATGAATGCAGTTTCAGGTTAAGAACCAAATGTAATGTACAGGTAATTTCACATGAAACCTCAGGCCACGTCTCCCCACATATCCATCCCCTCGTCCAAGCCCTGCACTCGTCTTTTCCTTTGTTTTCTTGTAAGTGAAAGTGACCATTTGTCATACGTGAACACACCACAACACACAGTGCGAACAGCACAAAATTCACCCTCTGCATTTAACCCATTCACCAAGTGAAGCAGGGGACAGCCAGGAGCACGGCGCCCAGGGAGCAGTGTGTGGGGACGGAACCTTGCTCAGGGTACCTCAGAGATGCTTAGCGGTCTTGGGAAACGAACCCAGACTTTCTGGTCGCAGGGCGAATGCCCTAACCACTAGGCTACCAACTGCCCCTTTTTGCTCAATACACTTACATTACATTTTTGGCCACATTTAAATGAAAGGTACACTACCGGTCAAAAGTTTTAGAACACCTCAATGTTTCAAGCTTTATTTAATTGAATTTCAAATAGTTCAG
>JBBPCW010000039.1:7006932-7017379 GCA_037974425.1 Phenacogrammus interruptus | reverse complement strand
GAGACACTGAACCGCTTGAATTTCAATACAAACAAAGAGAAAACATGGGGTGTTCTAAAACTTTTGACCGGTAGTGTATTCTGTTCATTAATACTTCACCATACAACCACAAAGTGTCATATGGCACAAACCGGCCACTTTGTTAGGAACACCAGCTCATCCAGGGCTTGCGCAGTAGGCACATCTCAAAATTTCTTCAGGAATTTTCTCTCTAGTTTGTTTGCTATTCTTGTATATCAATTCCATGCGAGAAGTATTTAAATATATACCCACACAGACAAGCTTACACTGTGATATTGGCCACAAGATTCAATGTACTTTGTGGATATGGTAACAATTTTAGGAGACTTTTTGTTTTCTTTTACATGTTACCTAGAGACTGTATTACATAACTGTATTACAAATATTAAAGCTTTGTAGCCACATTCCATCTTACCTTGCGGAGACCGAGGGCTTTTGAGCGAAACTTCTGGTTAGCCTCATATCTTAATTTATCCAACTCTGCCTCATTTGCATACGTCCAGTATTTCTTCTGGGAGCTGTTATGATACATGGCTGAAAATGCTGTAGACATTAAAAGAAATTAGCAAGTAGTACGCATACTGTTGGACTTAGTAGCTTTTACAGACTTTCCACCGTTAACTTACTAGCAGACAATACATTATATGGACAAAAGTGTTGGGACACAACTGTTTTTCAGGGTTTGGGCTCGACCCTTTACTCCCAGCGAAGGACAGTCTTTGTGCTTCAGAATACCAAGACATTTTGTACTATGTCATGCTTCCAACTTTCTGGACACAGTTTGACTGTGGCCCAGTGCACAAAGCAAGATCATGGTTGGATGACCTCAACCCCATCCAACACCTTTGGGATGAACTGGTACAGAGATTGTGAACCAGACCTTCTCGTTCAACATCAGTGGACTTGACCTCAAAATGCTCTACAGAATAAATTCCCACAGAAACTACAAAATCTTGTGGAATGCCTTCCAAGAAGAGTGGAAGCTGAACAACTCATTTTTAAAGTCTAGGTATTTGAATGAAAAGTCATTAAACTCACTGTTTGTGCAATGGTCAGGTATCCCAATACTATCATCCATATAGAATAGTTTAAAAATGAGGTATACAACACAAGTTAGAAGTGATTACATACACATCATTACACATTTAAATCTTAAAAGCAGAGTAAAAGCCTTTTAAACAAAGTTCAAGGAGTACAGATGGAAAAAACATTAAATAATGTGGTTTTCATTCCTCTTTTATATGCTTTCCAACTTCCAAAAGTATTAAAAGACAAAACCATCACATTTTATTTCTAGAAATATATAACTTGGTGCAAACAGGCCTTAACAAAACAGTCAGTTTAATTCAAAGGGACAAAGAAAGTGTAATTATCATAAAACCCTCAGTGGTTTTGGTACATGAAACAATACAAATTATAAATGTGTACTTCAGAGAAAAAATAATTTAGGATATTGGCCATTTTTTGGCAGCAAAGACCAACGTTTGCTAACTATAGCCCCTGTACAACAGAGGAAACCGCCATCACTTTCTAAACACATACACATTTCTACCCATTACAATATCAGTGTATTTTTTGTACAGTGTTTGTTCACAGTAAGGACTGTTCACAGCACATTGCCTGTCCCCCTACTCCCCCCACACCCACCTGAACTGTGAACTGACTTGCTTTCCAACATTTGCACACATTTTTAATGTTAAAAAATACCTTTTTGGCCATCATTTAAACAACTGCACATTTTAATTCTAGTTAAGTTTATATTTACAGTTTATATTAGTTTACTCAGTCGTTTGTGCTGAATAGCCATTTATTTATTCAATTTCCATGAATTATTACTTTTGTAGCTTGCTCATTATTTCCTTTTGACATTTTAAATAACAAATATCAGTGGAACTCCAGTATACACGTTTTTAACTGAGTATCTTGATGGTCCAGAAACTCCACATGAGCTTCATCACTCAGATCTGAGCGTCCTGATAGACCAGTCACCATCAAACGACTTGCTTTAAGTCAAATCTGTTTACGTTTTTATATAAATTACTAGATTTGTTGGAACAAAAAGCAACAGGAAACCTCACCTTAGTGTCCACAAGGTGTCTTTCCTGAGAAAGTTTGGAATCTCATCAGATCCAGGATTGCAGCCACAAACAAAAACCACCAACTTCTTTTGCAGCAGATTGAGGAACCAGAGAGGAGATCCACTGCCACCTGGCTGTCCGGAGTATACAGTAGGAGAACTCATCTAAAATCTATGTAGACCTCAACTACACTTTTAAAGCAGGAAACCAAAAGGACATGTCTAAACATTTGATATAATAGGGAAATGACTACAGGATGTTTTCTGGCTGTTCTAGATCGGCCCCTTTTTAGTTTTGTAACCTTGAATTAACAAACCTAATTAAGTTTTTGCATGCATTTTTTCAAACTTTCTTAACAGATTGACGTACTAAAAATAGATTTTCCTACTAACAGAACCAATGTGACCAATGAACCAAGGTGACTAAATTGTTAGCATTATGTGCAATATCTTATTCTGTGCAATAATGTGCAGTATCATGTGAAGTTTTCTAAATGTGTGTTGAAGTATTTCTTTATGTGCGATAGTCTTACCTTGTGAAGGTCACTGCTTATGTCAATATTACTAATATACTACTAATTTTTACTTCGTGCAATAACACTCTGATCACCCTGTGTCATTAGTAACTCAGTTAACTCTACCCAGCATTTGTGTATATCGCATATTGTATTTTTTTTTTTGCACTTTTTTACAAAGTTGGATTTATTATATATTATAATGTTCTTGTCTGTGCATTTCTGGGATTTTGATTCTGAAACTGAGCTAAATGTGATAAAGAAATTAAAAGTATACAAAAGGGGATACGTTATGTCTTAAACTTAAAGGGCGCATGCGCGGTGGCGTCACCCTGCTGAACCAGTGTAAACAAGCATGGCTACCAGGAGGAAGAACTTTACGCTGGAGGAGAAGCGCAGTCTGCTGAAGCTGTACGACCAGCTGCCCCGAATGAGCCAGAAGATGGCTGCGAGAAGGCTGAACGTGGCCCAGTCCGTGCTGTGTACTCTCCTGAGGGACAGGAACTACATAACGCGGGGAGACCCGCACGCCCGCACCGGGAAGGTGTCGAGGCTGGAGGCCGCGCTGTGGCGCTGGATCGATGTTTGCAAGAGCAAGAATGCCCCGCCATCAGACCTCCTGATCCACAAGAAGGCTATGGAGCTGGCTGGGCGCATGGGGGTGTCGCAGTTCAGGGCGAGCCCGAGGTGGTACAGCGGATTCAAGAGGAGAGAGAGGGCGGTGAGAGAGAGGTACCATGTTTTCCCAGGCACAGAGGGATCAAAGACGTCGACTGGGGCTCTACCCCTCTCTGAAGCCCTCCAGGACCAGGAGGCCAGAATGAAGAGAGGAGGCAGTGTGGTGGAGCCACTGGGAGTCCGTCTGGAGCAGAGTGAGCCTCCTTCACAGAAACCAGAACCCACAGTGATCACAGCCACTATCAATGGAGACCTGCAGACCGTCACAGTGCCCTCCCTTCACCAGATGAAGGAGGCCATGAAGACTTTAGCCACAGGCCTGTTATACAGAGGATTCTGCGACTTCAAGTTGCTCCATCAATTCGAGAAAGAGGTGGCCAGTGTAGTCAAGAGATCCATGTCTCAGGGGAGTCAAGACAGTTTCCTGGCCTGAGTGAATGGGACTAAATGAACTCTTACCTCAGTCACTGGACTTGGTGTCTAAACTACATTTTTTTTATTTGAAAACCATATTTCTGGCTCAATGTAATTGCACGCACATCATTAGAACCAGCCATTGAGTTGCGATCTAATGTCCTTTCTGTGTATCTAAGCGGGCCTGTTTAATGGAAGGGGAAACACTGACTTCTCATGTGAAGTAAAAGAAGACATTAGAACCACATGTAAGACAATGTTTTTAATTTTGAGGTAATTTTTTTAATTAAAATTTTTCATTCGGTTCTAGATATTAACACATTGGAGTCCTGCAAAGCTCTACTTAAAAAAAATCAGTGCCTGCCGTGCTAACCTTTGACCAAATAAGCTTCAAATCAGCAGAATTTACAGTGGATTTTAGACGAAGTCAGAGTTTTTACGCTCAAATTGTGATGACATTGTCTGTTAATGTTTTGTTTCTTTAACTGGTACCTTAAGCTTTTTTATAAGCTCTTTTATTAATACACAAGAACGTTGTACTTTCTTACTCGTTCATGAAACTTGAAGATTGAAACTAAAAACAAAATCGACAGAAGTATTGCTTTATGGTCTATGCTGTGTTATGCTGCTTCAGTACACACAAGGTAGTTGTTTCTTGTGAAGGATGCCAAAATGCACATTTGTCGTGATGTTTGCAATACTGATAACTTGTAATTGTAAAAAGCAATGTAAAAACAAGTGTTGCGCGAATCTTTCATCTTGTCATCAGTAATCGAGACATGATTGTCTTCCCCAGCTTTTGTTTACATACAATCCCTCCAGGAAAGTTCCAGTGAGTTGTACAAGGTCTAGTGCAGGTAAATTGCTCCATCAGTCTTGCTGGGATTTCATCTCCAGCTTTCGTTCTCACTTAACTATATAACCGGTCTGATTGTGTTCAGCTACGCTCTTACCAGAAAGGGGTGTTTGGCATCAGTCCCTCTCTTTCCTCACACCTGTCTCTGAAAGGATGCACTCAAATGCATTATGATTTTTTTTGTGAGAGAACAGATAACAGACTGTCTCTGTAGATGGAGGGACGTGTTGAGGATACAGGTTTACATGTTGAAACAGTTTTGAGTGTTTATTGTTCAGATTTTTTCATAGTCTTTCAATTCTTATACCATTGTTTGCTGAATGAGCCCACTGACTTAGTGATGTAGATTAAGTTGCCTGCTACTGGGGGAGGAGCACATTACTGAGAATGATTCCACTTATATTTTTGGTCACTGGTGCCTTTGGAAGCTACAGATGCTTCTTTGGGATTCGCACTGTTGCGCTCAGAGTTGTAGTTAATAATTTATGGAAGAGTTTGAAGTCTGTTTTGGGGTTTTCTGTTTTAGCATATTTTTGAGGACAAAAAGAACCAAATGAAAACACCCAGTTTCAAGTTTCTAATGTGGCCACATGAGGTCGCTATTGGCCACAGTTTCAAAATTGTTTTTAAACTCTTATCTTTAGGGACAGGATTGTTCATGAACACATTTTATTAGTTTTGATATAATTTTGCTCTGTTGTTACTTCACATTATATTAATGTTTAATTTTTATATATTTTTTTGTATAAAATTTTCAATGAAATGTGAAATTGTTGGTTTTGAAAGCATTTATTGTGTTTGTTGTGCCTCACATTGTTCCATAATGGGACCAAGGGGCCCACAGTTGGTCTTTTCATGTTTCCACCAATTTCTACAAAAAACATAAATGTTCATTTTTCATGCCTTCTTGATGTCTGTGATTTACTTGGAATGTTCCAGTGTGATTTGGCAGTCAGCATGCTCCCAGCACAAAGTGGAAATTAATTCCTGTCCCTCACGAGGAATATAATATAACAAGAAATGTTTCTGGAGGAACTGGCTTTCTCCTATATGGATCGTGTCATTTTGTGGGCTTTTGTGCTCTTGTAATTGCAGGAGCCCACGTTGTGACGAAGATTAACCTGGAACAGGTTGTGATGGCTTATTCTAAAGCTGTCTTGTATTATCACGGATCGTGTTACGGCACTAGAGTGACCACTACTATTTTCTGAACTGGCTTTAGCCTCAGTCACATTACAGTAAGATGAAATGAATGTGAAAAACATACAGTTCAATTTTGGCCCAAAACCTGTTGTCGTTTCGATGATTACGTTTCTTTTAATGATTTTTTTTGGATTGAACAATTGATTATAAAACAAATGGTCAGAGAACAAAAAAGCCCCAGCTCGCTTAGGCAGCTCATGTTGTCTGTATCTGCAACAAGACAGAATTACCAACCCCCCATTTCAGTAGCTGTGTGTAGCCTGATTTGCATAAACATGAGTAATTTATGAATAATAAATGCCCCTGTATTCAGCGTGATCCATTAATTTGCATATCACCATGCCACTACAGTTATTTTTTTTCTGTGTACTGTGCTATCATGAAGCACTAAGAAGCTGCATTAAAACAATATCAAAAGAAGTGCTGGAAAAAGGTGAGTATTTAATACCCTTTTTTTCTCTTTTGCATCTGTTTTTTCTTCACCTGTGATGCTCTCAGTCAGTGATGTGCCATTTGAACATTTTGTGACTCTTAACTGTCGAACAGATATGGGTCCGACTAGACTCCGGGCTGTGTGTGAGTGCGTGTGCATGTTAAGGGGCTTGTCAGGATGTACAATACCTTGCATGCATATGTGCTCTCCATTGCATAAACATGAACTTCTGCTGCATTATTGATGAGTGAGTGGCTTGCCTATATAGATAGCCAGACAAGAATGTTCTCAGACAGACAGACCAAGTGATGCCTTTTAGTTTATTCTTGTGTCTTAATAAGTTGACAGATTTTGGCATGTGTGTGTCTCTTTTCCTTCATGCCGGCGCTTGAACTAGCTGTCTGCGGCTCAGTGTGTTAAGACGGTACATGCAGAACCCTGATGAGTGACTTCTCCGTGTGTTTGGACATAGCGATTGTTGATGGATGGCGTTTACCTCCTTCCACCTTATGTGGTCGCTCCCTTCTGAATCGGTGCGAGGTCATTTGCATGATCTATTTGTCATGCGGCAGCAGGTTCTCCCGGTGTCAGCAAAGCCTTTAGTCCGGCACTGTGCATCCGCAGGATTTGTAGATTTGATGTAATAGCTATTTCCCCGCCTGCCTCCGGATGCAGATTGGGTCCAGTAGGGTCTTGGTTGCTTTGTGTTATTGAGAAGTGGAAAGGCTCGTTCGATCGGGAGATGGTTTTGCACTGAAATGATGTTGATAGTTCTGCTAGACTGTTGATGGTTGATTGTATCAAGCTGGTCAACTGATTGGACAGATCATGCCTGGTACCCTGATTGCGTCCTTTCCCTGTTGATGTTTAAACCTCATTTCATTTGGATTCGCATGTCAAAGCACCCATCCTTGTTATTTGAAGCATCCAATATTGGTGCTGCATAGAGACTCGTCAACCTTTAGAAATAGTTCTGGAAGGATTTAGTAAAGGCAGTGGTTATATGTGAAACAGTGACCTTGAATTTGAATGCACAAGTGGTTGTTTATGATGGAAAACCTGTGTCTGGCCCTTTTAAAGAACTGGTTTGAAAATGTTCTGTATAATACCAAAAAAGGGTTTCATTATTGTTACTACTCTCATGTACTGGACTCTTTTTTTTGGTAGAGGTTTAGTCAGTTATGCTGAATCAAGCTACACTGTTTCCTAAGTGGTTGTTGACTTGGATTTTAATAAATAGGTAAATAAATAAATTGATATAAAGCAGGAACAGCTGCCCTGGTCCTGTGTCTAGTCTAGTTCCAGCCACCATCAGTCACACCTGCTCCAGCTAATCAACGTCTTCAGAAGAATCTGATAGGCTGAATCACGTGTATAAGTGTTTGGTAAGGGGAAATGGCTTGTTAGATGAAGTTTGGAACTAAACTCTGCAGGTATGAGGAATGGTGGGCGAGAAGCAAGAATAAAATATCACGACAGTTCAAGAAATTTACGAGACTCAGTTATACGTTTTGGACGAAAGAACCAGTAGAGCCACATAAAAAAATACAAAAATTGCAGTACTGCAGTGCATTGAGATATTCAGTGTATCTCACAATGAACATCTCAATGCACTGTTTTTATTCATTTTGCTCTGTTTTTATTACATTTACAGTCAGTTTTATTAAATGTACAGTTAATATCACAAGAAAAGTGTTTCAAGGTATGTTCATGCAATTTATTACAGTAACACACAGATTCCCTAAACCTGAAAAAAGGTTCCACATCTCACTTTATTAGTTTCACAAATAGGACATTTCCAGTAATAATAGGGTCTAATCCATTGGGGTGTATTAAAGAGAATAGTGAACTTGTTGGTACCGTCATTTATAATGTAGTGATTTTTTAATCTTGTTCCTGCCCTGCACTTTTTAGTGTTTTCCCTGCACACCCTTTTACAGAGGACATGCTTGTTAATCAGTTGATTGATAATGGGGTGTTTTAGAGTTGGGTAAACAGTAGCATGCACAGGCATAAGATGCTCCTGGATTAAAAACCTCTACTGTTGGAAGAAAACACAGCAAGCACTACGGGCACACTCCATGCATTCCTGTCACCATGATGAACAGCTGTCTGTATTTGCGCCGACACGCCGCCTTCGCCAGGAAATCAAAGACACCCATGTTGTGACAGTGCTGAATCTCGCCGTGAACTCTAATCAAATCAGCACCGCTGTGATAAACTTGTATAGTCAGGGGAGAGTGTAGGGTTGTTTTTTAGTCATCAGCATAAAGATGTATGCTGTGCAGAGATGGACAGAACATGCCTTTTATCACATGTGACTGACATCTTCTGATGATCTGGTGAGCCAGTGAGGTCGGTGACTCACGACTGCTGTTTTGTCTCCATGCGTAATAGCAAGGCTTGTTCGTGATGGTTCTTCTTGTCGGGGTTGGTAGCTAATTACCACACATAGATTCTTCCTTTTTGTCAAAAACTTTAATTATAACTTAATTTATGTGCAATAGTCTTATGTGCAGTATCATGTAACATTTTCTAAATGGGTGCTGAATTATGTCATTATGTGCAATAGTCTTACCATGTGGAATATCACTACTTATGTCAAAATTACTTATGTACTACCGACCTCTACTTTGTGCAATAACAGACTCCTAACTACCATCTGTGTTTATTTTTTCACTTAACTGTTACTTATCTATAGTATATATACCCAGCATTTGTGGCATTGTGTATTGCATATTGATGTTATTATACACATTCTTATTGCATTTGTTTAGATGTTTTATATTGTTCTTGTCTCTGTGCAGTCACGACATAAGCAATGTCCTCCAGGATCCATAAAGTTTTCTGTTTCTGATTAAATGTAGCCAATAAACAAAGGCATCTTTGATGATTGAAGTCTGCTTTTTCAGTCCAACACAAGAACCAGTGTAAAATACGTAACAAGTAGTCTAAGTTTATTATACATCTGCCTTACTTAAGTGGTTAAGTAACCTTAAATAGAATTAAATGTAAGGTTTCTAACAGTTTTTGGAACAACGGTGAAAACGTTAGCAGCATCTTAAATCTTATCAGTTTTATTATATAGCAGTTTGACAAAGTTTGATTGAGTGGTTAGCTCCATTAACCTCATCTCTTTAGAAAAGCTAAAGAGATGAACCTCTGCCCCCGACTTGTCTTGACTGATTGACTACAATTGATTTTGGGAGAAAATTGTGTAAAATTGACCACCCCCCAACTAATCTGTTAACCCTGTAGTTCATGATGAGTGGAATGTGATGAGATGAAACCCACTCAAGGACATTACAGACACTCTCACATCATTTCAGAATGGAGAATTAGTCCCACCTTTCTTCACTTATTTCCATAAGCATGAATATATGAGAGTAACAATAAGAGCTTTCAGGGTGTGATGTATGAGCCCTTGTTTGGAGAGATCTGGGGGATTTTTTGATGCAGTTCGATATTATGTGTCATTCATCTTTCGGTGGAAGTGGCGCGGTTGATGCTGTGCACCTCCAGCGCTAGCCAGGAACAAAAGAAGTGGCGGCGCATCCGCACTTCACCCTCTCTTTATGCAAAATTAATGCATCCGCCCCACGATGCCGTGATTTAATTTCTCCCTGTTCGTGTTTCTGTTGCCCGTTGCCATGGTGACCGAAGGAGGGCCGCCACGACATTAGCAGCTACAGCAGGGACAGCGCGGCTCCCCCCGCGCATCCACTGAATTACGCCAACCTCATCAAGTCTGCATGCAGACTAGCTGGCACCGTGCCACGGCTGAAAAGGCATAAGGTGCGGACAATGCATCGTATATTAAAGTCGTAGCCTCAGCCCGGAGCTGGCCGATGATTCATTTGCAGGAATTTCGTAATGAGACGCACTCAGTCATCTCAGGTGTCTGGTCATAATCCTCCTATAGAAACAGCAACTGCACGCATGCTCCTAAAAGTACATGCTATAAATGAATGCTGTACACCGTGCTAATACAAGAATGCATTTTAAAAAATGAAAAGCTTTCAAAATATACACAGATCAGTCACTACACTGAGTGTCGAGGGCCTAATCGTGCTGGCTCGCTGCAGAATGGTCGGAGTGCCCATGCTGATCCCTGTCCACTACTGAACTGGACCAGTGTAAGAAGTGGGCCTGATATAATGAATCTTGTTTTCTTTTACATGATGTGTGTGTGTGTGTGTGTGTGTGTGTGTGTGTGTGTGTGTGTGTGTGTGTGTGTGTGTGTGTGTGTG
>JBBPCW010000039.1:6969488-6982976 GCA_037974425.1 Phenacogrammus interruptus | reverse complement strand
TTTTTTTCTAGATTTTCCTCCTTTAAAATTGGGTGCGTCTTATATTCCGGAGCGTCTTATATGGCGAAAAATACGGTCAGTAGAAAAAAATCACTCACTTATAGAGCACTTTAAGTTGTTACAGTAAACCCCCACATATCATGGGAATTATGTTCCAAGAGCATCCGCATATAGTGAAAAACAGCAAAAGTTGTGATGTGATTTAAAGAAAGCCTAAAAATGCCTAAAGCCATTAAAAAATGGGGTTAGCTTTAAGGTTAGTTTTCAATGTCGATTTATTTGGTTTAAGCAGGGTTAATGCAATAAAAAATTAATTTAATTTTCAGGAATAAAAATACAGGGCTTTTGGAACAACACAAGAACACTAGAGATAGCTCCACTGGGGAAATTCTGGACTGCTGCTGTGAGGGGTGAAGCCAATCAGCAGCAAGGAGAAATAAATAGGGTTCTCGGATTGGCTACTCTCAAATCTCCTACGTCTGAGTACAACTGTATTTCACCTTCCCAAGACGTGCTTTCTTAGTGTTCTCTGGACAATACCAAAAAAGTATAGTTATTTTTTATATGGACATTTAGCTGAATTTACCTTAATATTTATCTTACAAAATTAGTAAGTTATATTTTTCTTAATAAATGATCACTCAAATGCATGAAAAATTATATATTGCCACTACAAAAGCTGTGACGTCCGGGCCTCATCCACCACGACCCCTCGTCCTTGTGCTGGGTTGCTAAGAGCTGCGCCCAAACATAAACAACCCATATAAACAGGGGTTACTGTACCACCCAAGTACTAAAATTCTTCTGAACCGTGAAGGTAACACCACTGCCACATCATGCTGCAATTTTGCCTGCTGAAGCACTCTCACTATGAAGTCACTATAAAGGCTTGTTAATTAATTTATTTGTTGGATCAAGTGTGTTAGAAGCAGGGGAACCCCTAAAATGTGCAGGGCAGTTCTGCGTCAGGACCAAGACTGATAATGACTGCCATGCCATTAATGACAGAATGTCATATTGAGATTTTGAAAATAATGGACAATGGATGTTAGAGTGCCTTCTCACAGCAAAGCAATCCAAGCCAAGGGTTATTTATGTAGCATAATGATATATATAGATAATTATATATGCATATACACAGACACCATAAAATAGCATTTGCATGAGATGTGTCCCGTGCATGCTGCACCATGTTTAAAGGCAGAGCACACAGGTCACAGTACATCACTATGTGCCTGTTTCAAATGGTAAATTCACGGTACTTTTAATGTTGCCACAAGATTGCCATCCTAATATAAGTAATGGTACAAACTTCCAAGCAGGCCATATTTCAGACACACACACACACAGACACACACACACACATACACACACACGCGCGCGCACACACACAAAGGGTGTACTGATGAGTGTACCTCGAATACATGTAACAAGATACATACATACATACACTCACATACATGCACATATTAGGAAATGGTTACAATGCTTTGGGGTTGTTCTGCTGCTAGTAGTGCTTTTGTAAAATTTCAGATGTTTGCCTGAAATTTGTATATCTCTATAAAACAGCAAGGTGATGATTCCAAACACACACAGCTATTTCATATGTTTAATTATTACGTGTGATTTATGAATAGATGTGAATACATTGATTTTAGTTAATTTCATGAGCCAACAAGTCAACCCAGGTCACAGGTCAGTTTGAGCATAAACATTTTTACTCAACATAGTGAAAGTAAATGATCTGCCTAAGCATACCAAAGACACAAACTTAAATGTCTATAAGGTCTACGTACGTTCATTAATAAAAATGTGACAACCAGCGCGTTTGCCTCATATAATCATAACCAAATACTCAGGGATATGAGAGTAAAACCTCCTCTCTGGCTGGAACATATACAGTTGTTTTATTTTATTTGATTTAATTCAGTCCAAAGACTTTGAAGAGCTTGTTACCAGTGCCATGCTGTTACTGAATCCCGAAACTGGATAGGGGTGCAGATGGCACTGACACTCAAATAGGTGCAATTACTGGAGGGAGTGTGCAGGCAGCTGCTATGTACACAAATCCTTTCCAAACTAATTTTAAGACCCCAAGTCATAGCTAATTAAGGCTTGTTTTGATGCTTGAAAACATACTATATGTAATCATATTATTATGAACAGGCAACAGATTATTATAATAACAGGTATTATTCCATAAGTGCCTGAACACACAGGCTAGTGAACTCAAGAAAATTATTTATACCAACGCAAATTATTCCATTTACCAACATTTTAATGCTTCAAGGCACTATAATTACAAGGGATAAAGGAAGTTGAAAATAGTCATTTAAAACTAATATACCACAATTTTGGTACATAAAACCACAAATCATACCCCTATGAGCCCTTTCAATCTTCCCCTTAATCTTCTAATTTACTGACGCATGCAAGACACATAAAAAAAGCAACTAGGTTTACCTTCGATTTCCCTTCAGAGTGCCTATCTGACACTGGCAAGATGTTTCATCAATTTCCCGCTGTCCACAGACAGAAATGCGAGTCCGCTTTCCTCCTACTGCTGGGATAACCTTGGATCTTACGACAGGAATATGGAAGCAAGGAGCAAGGGCATGCAACCTGTCATTAGTAAAAGTAGAAACATTTGTCAGTGCACTAGGGTCAGGTTATTTTTGGGAGGGGAGCCTGAACCATATGCAACAGAAAAAAATGGACCTCACTTGCCAGGGTAAATGCTATGCAAAAGGGCTGCAATGTTGCAATACTGCAAAAGGGCTTTATCGCAGTAATCTCTCGCAACACCTTCACACTTATTATCAGAAGATCACTATTTAAAGGTAGGATTTAAAGGGCTCATGTCCCTATGATTTGTGTTATGTATCCAAAATAGTGGTATTTCAATTTTAAATGACAATTTAAATTTGTCTGATTGGCTACTCAACTATAATATTTGCACAGCAAAGATGTCTACATAAAGGACATGGCTTAAATCAAATGATGGAGGAATCTTCGGGGCTATTTCCGTATGGAGCTTAATTTTTTAAATTATATTTAATAAATGTCAGTCTTATAACTATGTATAATGAACAATATGCTTTTTTGTTTCTGATTTATTATGTGGTTAAATGGTTTAATACTAGGTTTTTAAATAGAAAATAATCTAATTTATAAACATAAACCTCTCTGTTTCAAACACAGATTTTGAGTAAAATAGGCCAAACATTAAGCAAAACAGGGAACACTAAATGCTATTAGTGTGACAGAAGTAGCATTTAACTTACATAGGCATTAGAGTCAGTTTATGAGGAGCCTGGCCTTCCCTTCCCTTAGATGAATGGGAATGAATCAAATGACTAAAAATCCCTAGAGTGTGCCTATGAATGGTAAATAAAACCTTTTGAACTGAAATGAAACAGCACTAGATTTTGTGCAGTGAGACTAATGTATTTTGCTGAACAGCATGTTTAAATATTACAGCAGTATCTGCTTAATGCTGTTCTGTGTTAGAAATAGAAACAAAAATGTTCTAAAATCTGAACAACCAAGTTATCAAATGGCAAATTGCTTGACTTCAAGTTCTTGCTTAAATCTGTGATCATGAAGAATGCAGTTAGTAACAGTGGCCAGATGAACCTGAGACTTTGAAGCTTGTATCATGTATTAGAGGTGTGACAAATGAAACACATGTAACTTGCAGAAAACCGTTTGGCTGCAAATATTTGTACAGGAAAAACAGAGAGATGTATGCACAGATTTATCTAATTTCTTTGACATTTCTATGCACTCCAGCCTCTTCTGTTCTCTGAAAACTTGTTTTTTAAGGGCAGGTGAAATTATTTCAAAAAGGCATTGCCTTGGCCCCAACACTGTGCATGATCCCCTGTTTGTTAATAAAAATCATTAAGATTATACTTCACCAATTCAGTCCCACAAACATACCAGCACCACAGGAACTTCTGTCCAGTTTCAAACACACATTAACTCAAACAGCACAACTATAGCTGTAGTAATATCAATATTATGACCTATTACATCACTGACTTCCTTAACAGAAGAGAGAATATTAGGGTCATGTGAAGTATGATCAAGTAAGATGTTTACAGTTATTTCAGCAATGTGCACAGAAGAATGATGGTCTTTCAGGGCCATGGTGCAACACACACGACTACAAAAGTGCAGACAGGACAACATTACCCAGCATGCAAAGAGAGCAAGAGAGAGTTCAAGAAAAACACAAGAGCAACAACACAACAGGACAAGATATCATTTAGTGAGTCTGAAGGGTAAAGAGAGCTCATTCTCAGCATTCTGGAGACCAGGGTGGCTGGAGGAATGGCATTTGAAACCTGGTCATGACAATACGTGTGTTTTGGTGTCTTCCAATTTTAATCACACCTGCCCCTCAGTACTGTTTTCTACTAAAGCCCTTCTTATGGCAGAGGCAGCACCCTAACCACTAGGCTATCAGACTCCCCAATATACAGTATGGAGTAAATAGATAAAACTTAATAAATATCATATAATTTAAAGAGGCAGTTGGGGTATTTAAGGCAGAGTAGTTCAGTGTGTGTAGGAACTGTGTTAGGAGAGGGAAATGTGTGTGTGTGTGTGTGTGTGTGTGTGTGTGTGTGTGTGTGTGTGTGTGTGTGTGTGTATGTGTGTGTATGTTGAGCCTTTTTAAAGTTTAACGTACCTCCACATCATAAAGGAAAGTTTCTATGGGTTGGAGTGTTGATACAGAACCTTTACATTGTATAAAGGGTTTTAATATATATTTTAAATAGTGTTTACTACAAGTTTACAATTTCTTTTGAAGAACCATCCATTTAAAGTTTCGAAATGGGTAATTCTATGCTGTCACTCCAAAGAATGTGAAAAAGACACCTTTTTTGCCACCTCTGTTGGTGTTCCCAAAAATAAGAGGCTGATTCTCCACATTGCATTTCTAAAGTATTCCCTGAAAAGATGTCAGTAGCTAAACATATTAACCGTATTGGCTTATAATCGTTAATGACACACATTTCTACCCTTATAGTCATTTTAAAGAGCTCTTGATTTTGGTCAAAATGGAGAAATCTTTAGGCAGATTGTGTACCTTTTGCTATTGGCCAGCAAATTTCAGATCTAAATGTGCTTTGCCACCAACAGCTTTAGAAAGGAAGACTTTCCAAGTAAAACAAAGTTAAAACAAATATAAGGACATCAACCTACAGTAAAAAATCCTGCTTGAACATTACAAAAAATTAAATCTAACAATAATTGCCCCAATTTGAACATGATCTCACAGTCCTATCCTACAATTCCTTTTCAAATTAGCTGCATAGATTGTTATTAAATTACAATATTTGGGTTGGTGGGTATTTTGCAGGGGCATAACAGCTGGATGGTTGGCACACATTTGTAATTCGTAACTGTGTGTAAATCATTTGTTAACACATATGTAGTACCTATTACAGGTCACTGTTCAAAATAAAGAACCAGAATTTAAACTTTTTGAATTTTGTTTTGTACCAGAACAAAGTATTATCCTATGTATATTATGCCACTGTGTACAAGCAAAGGTTTGTTAGGGTTTAATAAATCATTGAGTCTATGCTAAGCAGAGTTATTAGTCAAGTGTAGGGTTAGTATTCTGAATACGCTGTGCCATGTCCCGCCCCAGCCTTGTCAGTCCTCGCTGGGCCTTGCTCTAAGCAAGTCCTCATTAGAGAAGGCCACTCTCTCTCTCTCTCTCTCTCTCTCTCTCTCAGCTTTCTCTGAGAGGTGGATCATTAGAAGAAGCAACAAGCAGCTCAAGCCGCACTGAAAGCCAAGTGTTCTACTCTAACGCCTTGAGTCCTGCCTCCTCAGGCTCAGTTAAAGAGTGGAAAAGATTGAAACACAACATTTCTGCATTTAACTACGCAGTATAGGCTACTGGAGTGAAATTCCAGAGAACCAGAGTTTATGCCCTTTTCAGCACACACACACACACACACACACACACACACACACACACACACACTTATATATACATTTATATATATATATATAATATTTTTATATATATTACATTTATGTATATATTCATTGTTTGTATGATTTTTGTGGATGGCTAAAACTTTAATTTCACACAAAAAAATTTTTTTATGATGAATTATTACAAATTATTATTTTATGGTGAATTATTACAAATTATTATTGAAGAGCACCATGACCTTATGCTACTTATCAGTCTTATTCAGTTGTGTCACTACTCAAAAATGAACTGAAGAGCCAAGGCACCTACAATGCACCTACAAATCAGACATTTTGTTCAAGGCACAATAAATTTAAAACAAAAAAAGAAGTGAAAATATAACCCGAGAGGCTTATTTCCATGATCATGATCTTGGATTATCACTCTATTAAACAGTTTCCTCTGGCATCAATAAAGTTTTCTGATTCTGATTATTTTATTTTAAATAGACACATTTTCTTGTTTTTTGCAAAATTGGTATTGTGTGCTTAGAATGTGGGTTATGTAGTGTATAGTATGTAGTATATAGTATATAGAAATGAGATTTTTCTGCATCATTATAAAGTTTAGGAAAAGAACTATAAACAAATTGTAGAGGAGATTCTTTCTTCCTTTTACGTTATAATTTGAAATGTCAAGAGAACAGTCTTTAACAAGTCCACTTTAGGTTTAACTCAGTCTATTTCAGTGGCTTATATTTGGGTAGTTTGGAGAATGAGTGGTGTAATGATTTCTTTTTCATTGCGTATTCTTATCAGTCGAGGAAAAAAATCAGGACACTCATGTAAAAACGTAAAGCTAATAATGCTACGCTAAGCATTCGCCTCACAGGCCTTTCCTTAACCTGAGGCCTGCTTGCTTTTTAATGCCTAAAAGCTTTTTTATCCTCAAGCCAGGCTGAAATGACGTCGAGTTGCGTTGGTGGCACAAGGCTGTAATGACTGGGAGAAATTACTGGGGCCTCAGCAGGCCTTCCCCCTCCTTTCCTCTCAGGTAGTAAAGGATCCACTCTTGCCTCTCTTCCTTGCTCACTCTATTCAAAGGGAATCCGTAACTGAATACGAGATGGTCCTGGCGTCTTTCAAGGGCCAGAGCTAATGAGACGCTTTACCTTGAAATCCGAGCGAGGCCGTGCCGAACTGAGCTAGTATTGCAGGACCACAATTGGTCCAGATCGCTCTAAAAGGAGGAGGTTGGTAGTGGACAGGGACAGACATCATCTGAGGAATCTGTAAAGAAAGTGGATTAAGATGGGAAGGCTATTATGTCCACCTTGAAATGAAAACTAGTATGTTGACATTAAAACTGAACTACTTTTTTTGTCATTATCTCTATCCATATAAGCCAGAAGCCCTGAGGGTCAAAGGAGTGCAACATTCACACAAGGTAGTTTAGCTGGAATGAGGTGAGTGAGGAAAGAAGGCTGAGAGAGCATGTAACACATACTTTTAGCGGTCAGCAAGCCCTGCTAGCTTATGAGAACGATGTCATATGAGGCCAAGGACAAAAAGAGCCTGAAGATTTGCGCCCAATGAGTCCTCTTTCAAACCTGGGGCCCTAGGATGGCATGGAGGAGCAAGCGTATGAGCCACTGTCATGCTAATGAAAGAGCCTGAGACTGTGAATGGGAGGGTGCAGCTAGTTATCTCGACGCTAATTAATGCACGTTACTGTGAGAGGGTTATATGCATAGTAATGAGAGTTGGAGATGGCAGTGTTTGTGTGGTATGGGGGAAGGGCGCGAAGAAGGCCTCTCCTGCATATAGAAACGTGCCGCACATATTAGTCGCTTCGCTTTTAATCATATATTTTGAGCAAGGGGTACAGCCTAATCTGTGTTTTCATACAAAGGTGCATCATAAGGCAGTTTATTTTATTTGAAATCGCTAGGACAAATGAGAAAAACCAGTTCTGGTTTTGGTTGCCATGGAGATCGCAGTCAAAAGTTGTTTTTTTTATTAACATCAGGATTCATTTGACCAGTTTATTCCAATTTAAAATGTGAACAAAGCAAAATAAGTTGTTATTACCCAGCATTAGTGCTAGAGATCATGTCACGACTGTTTTCTCAGGTCCATCAAGCTTCATCCTCTTTTGTGAGCAGCTTTAAAAGTGGCCAGTTTGGTAAAGGAGCTTGACGGTGACCTTACCCCAGAGTCTGGTTTTAACAGACCCTCGCGACCTTTCTTGTCTGGCCCTGCCCGAGGACCCCCTTTTCCCACAGACAGCCCTGTAGATCAACCTGCATCAAGAGGCCCAGCATATGGCCTCGGGCACTGGCTATTGTCTGCCGCGGCCGGGCAGGACCGTGTGCGATCATTGTGGTCATTGTGAGAGTGGAGGAGTGTGTCTGGAGGAACAGACATGGGATGGATCCATACACCCGCTAGTGTCCTTTCCCACCTAGCCCTCCTTTGTGGAGAGGAGAGTAGACAAATGCGTCCGTGACTGATTATTGTCAATCACAACACCCCAACTGTTGCCCCAAATCTCGATACCATCCAGTAAAAAGTGGGAAGGTCATGGGTTACACTTTGGTGTAAAATGGTTCATTTGGAAATTAAGCTTTTTAAAAATGTCCTCATAAATGATATCTCATCTAAAATAGGTTAAATGCTTTGCGGCTCTGACATTTCCTGTCTACTTCGGAATGTGGGATATACAGACTTTATCATTTGAATTTGAAGACTAATTTAAGAAACACAATTTGCACCATGCTGGAGCTCACATAAAAGACGCCTCTCTTTCTCAGGCGGACCCACATTTATCTGGCGAACGTAGCCGAATTATATACCCAAAAACTATGTTGTGTGTTTTCCTCAACCTCAAATTGACAGAAAGCAAATGGAAAGTAACGACTCATTTGCAGCGCCAACAGAAGAGGTCTCAGGAGAAATAGTTAAAATTAGGTTCCATCGTTCCCTCAGCCTGATCTAAAATTCTCCTTCATCACCTTTTTAGGACACGGAGCAGCCCATGGCAGTATGTATTCTCACGTCAATTTTTTGAAAGTGACACTCACTGAGTAACTTTCAAAGTGGAGACCTTACAATTATGATATTACATTATTTCCTTCCCCCCTGTATTAAAAGCGCACCGCCTGGCTTCATACCAAAGATGTGTTCATCTGAAAATAAAAAGAATATATATTTAGATGAAATATCTTTTTTTCACTGTTTCTGTCTGCATCCATCTGTCTGTCACTTTTGGGCTACGTGACATGGACCAAATAACCACACTGTATTTTTTGCTATTTACTGAAAATGCTGTACAATAAATTACAGTCCGTTGCAGATGTGACCTAATTAACTATTGGCCTGCAATATTTTGATTCATTTTATTTGGATTTGCTGGCCCTGATTCATCAGAACACCCACACAAACACTCATCTGAAATGTTTGAGTTTGATCAGGATGCTCTCAGCACATAATGAAAAGTAGATCTGTCAATCTGTCTATCTGTCTATCTGTCTATCTCTCCATCTATCTATCTATAATGAATAATTGTCATTCTCGTTCTAACACCAGCCAGCAGTGCATTCACCCTGAACTTGCAGTGCAGTTTTGCCTCAGGACATCACATAAATGACACTGCAGTTGTTGTTGCTGTGTTTCATTTAAATAGGCAAATGCAGACATAAATGAATTTTCTCCCTTCCATATGCCACCCTTTAATTATTTTCTTCATGGGAAGCAAATACATTTACATGAATATTTCAGTCTGCAATGGCTCAATATTTCAGACAAATAATATGAAAACACAATACCGTAAATGACATAATTGCATATACATTAAATGAAGAAAGGCAAGAATTTTCTTTTTTCTTTTTGGAATTCATCTAATTTCTTTTTTAGTGCAATTTAGCTTCAGAGCTGCTCAATGTTGTCACACACACTGTTTTTTGTTTTTTTCTGCGTTCATTTTGCTTTCAATGAACGTGAGACAGATTTGCTTATGTCACAATCACAAGAGGCGATGGGCGTTAAGAATGTGGCAAATAAGGAGGACAAAAAGGAGGAATGATGTGGCAACATAAATATGCCGTTCGTTTTTGGCTCCCTTAAAAAAAAAAAAAAAATCAAAAATAGAGTCCCCGCTTTTCTGCAGGAAAAAGGCTCCCAGGTCGCTGATGCCATTTTAATTAAACTGTTGCTAGGTAACAGTGACACGGCGTGGCTAAATGGCCTCGCTTTAGTGAAATGAGGAGGGCGCCCGGGCACAAAGCGTGTGCTCGTCTTTTCTTCACCTTCGCCTAGACAGTACCCCTCGCAGAGGGACATGCTAACATAAAAAACTCACTCTCTTTTCTCTTCCTCCAGGACAGAGCAAGGAGGCCACGCCACGCCTTTCACCTTCACTGCTGACTTATGGGGTTCGAGGCTTCTGCAGCATGCTGGGAGTTTTAGGGCGCCTGGCAACTGTCTCCAGAGGCAACGAGAAGGCCGCCATGGCAGAGGCCTGAGGTTACAACCATGGGCAGAAAAAAGCCAGTGTTGGGCCTGTCTGTCTGTCTGTCTGTCCATCTGTCTGTCTGTGTTTGTCTACTGGGGGTGTAACGATACACATACTTGAAGTTCAACAAGGTTTGAATTCATCAATTAGATTTTTTCTGATCAACAGAATCAGAATTACTGCTCAGATACACAGAGACACAGACACAGCCAAACAGACACACACACACACACACACACACACACACACACACAACCATTCACTCACACACACACACACACACACACACACTTGAGAGTACTCCAATTTTTAGCAGATGTGGAAAAAGAAGTGAGAATTGAAGCAGCTATTTCAGTGTTTGTCAAATCTGCAGTGTAAATCGCTAGCTCTCCATGCCACCGAGATCACTGTGGAGTGTGACGCCATTGTTAAGCATTTACACTATATATACAATCTATCTATAGCTCTGTATATAGCACATGTGGAAATATGTATATAAAATTGCACATGGGTGACATATTAAAGGAAAATCTGAATAAATAAGTAGAAAAAGACAAGTGCAGGTGTTTCCAAACAGGTGTTATAATTAGCAATTAACATCCTGCAATGCACTGTAACAAAAAAGATCAGGTAGAGCTTTATATAGAGAAAGAGATCTAAGTGGCTTTTAAAGAGGGATCATTATTGGGCCACAGGTGGCATTTAGACCTTTGTGAAAGACTTCAAATGTAACTACAGAACGACTCTGAAATCAACTAAAATCCATCAGTCTGTGGTTCCACTGAAAGAAGCTACATAGGTACACAGCTATAGACCCCTTTCAGATGGTTTCCGAACACTTTAAATGTGCTCAAGCCAAGTGATTCTAACGATTCTGATCCAGGTTCAGTCTGCTTGAGTCACAGGTTTTCGATCAAGGTTAAATTTAAGTGTTGTGTCTCAGTCATTGTTTAGTGTTTGCATTAGTGTGGTATGTGACAGAGGAGCAACTGCTCCTCAGGTGACTGAGGTGGTCAGTGCAGGAGGTGATCAGACTGTATCCATAATAACAGTCTATCCACAAGCTCTCAGACAGGAGTGTTATAGCAGGGCAGCTTCATGAACTGATGCTCTTTCTTCAGCTCCATGTCCATCTTTTATATGTTCTCAGGTGTCCTTGTAACCCTGAACCATGCGTGTATGGAACAAGTGCGTTTTTCTTGGAAAACTTCAACTCTGGGCTCCGTTTCTTCTATTAAAAGAAGAAAGCATCAAAGTCTAGCATGTTAATGAAAGACTGTTGATGGGTTTTGTAGGTAGACTACGATCTGGCAAGGAGTTTATCGCTCCATTTCATCCCCCAGTGAAGTAACTTTGATTCATTTAGTAATGCAGTATCTTGCAATAATGGACCATCAGGCCATGAATTCTATATTCATTTAGCAGAACCTTAATTGTACTATTGGGGAAGTTAATTTTACTTCATACTGTGATTTCTATCCTACTCGGATTGGCCTCTTCCAGGATAACTATGCACCCATTTGTGTTTTTTTTTTTTTTTTAAAAAAAACATAATTTGTAAATATTAGCTGTGAAATCTTTAATGATGAATGGAACAACAGACTGATTTAAAAAAAAATCAATCAAATAGTTACTTTAACCTATACTGAAAAGTTTTCTGTAAAATAAATAAAAACGAATTAATCTCCTCAAAAATGACATATCCATCCTGTTCCCTATAGAGGGTGTGTATTTATTTTCACTTAAAGAATAAGCAAAACATGTTTGACTGATTTGACCTTGTGTCTCACTCGGCAGGTGATAGCTGATGGTGTGTGTAAGTGTGTGAACAGGTGACCCCTGAGTGGGCTTTAAGCAGCCTGTTCAAACACAAAACCAACAGGGAGGAAAGAAAGAAGTCCAGATTTACACAGTCTTGATTTATAGAGTTCCTTCCCTGCAGCATGAGCACGCACACACACACACACACACACACACTTATATATACAAGCACGCGCGCACACTCCCCTCACTCCCCTGCAATACTCAAATCTAATACTTTGCCCCTACCATCCAAAACACAACCCCTTAAATTCCAATCCAAGCCAATGAAACAAGATGATATTTGGTGAAGAATCAAGTTTTTCCCCTTTAGCTGAAATGCAGTAATAACATGGTTGGTGTGCAGAGTTTAATTTTCTACTTTAGCACAGGAGCTCTGAGGCTAATGCAGTTAACAGGAAACTTGAGTCCAAGAACACCAAACTATGTGGCGTTCACTACCTACAAAAATGGACAAAGCTAAAAAAACAGCAATAGACCCATGTGTTTAACAGGTAACAGAAATACAGTATCAGAAACCATATGATTAATCAATTAATAATGTTTGTGATGATTTAGGCTTGTGCTTTGCACACTATATTATTGGAGCATACAATATTCTATATTGAGGTCTTGCATTGTTAATATCATTTGAGCTCCAGTTAAAGAATAAAAACTTGGGACAGCAAACAAGGTCTAGGTTGAGACATTTTTTTGCCAAAGCATTAATTTAATCCCTTTAACATTAAGACAGTGGCACAGTGCTCTGAAAGCGTGTACCCACCTGGCCGCGATGCCTCCCTGCCGGAGGTTGGAGACACGGGGCTTTCCGTCCTTGTCGATGCCGCCGGACACGGTCAGGCCCAGGGTGGTGCCCTCCTTCTTCATCAGCTCCACGATGCTGGAGCCCTTAAACTCGTCTATGGGACGGAGAGGGGAAGAGTTAGAGCAGAGGCAGGACAAGCAGGACGTGAGCGGCCAACAGCAGCAGAGGCGGCCCGCAGCCGCCATCCCGCCCCGTCTGTTCTCTGAAGAGTCTGAGCCCCCCACCCCCCTCCCTATCTCCCTCTCTCACTCTCTCTTTCACATACACTATCTCCCTCTCTCACAGCTCTGACCGGTAATTAGAGAAACACTCAAGAGGACTGAGGCAGAGACAGAGTGTGTGTGTGTGTGTGTGAGAGAGAGAGAGAGAGAGAGAGAGAGAGAGAGAGAGAGAGAGAGAGAGAGAGAGA
>JBBPCW010000039.1:6951369-6969388 GCA_037974425.1 Phenacogrammus interruptus | reverse complement strand
ACACACACACACACACACACACACACACACACACACACACACACACACACACACACACACACACACAGACAAACAGAGACACACACACACACACACACACACACACACACACACACACACACAGACACGCACAATATAAAAGTCTAAATAAATCCAATATAAAATTAGTAGAAAAAACTCTATGATATACACACAATTGCAGGGGTATAAATACAATAGACAAGTAACAGTTTAGTGAATCACTAATGACACAGAGGGTGGTTGGGAGTACATTACTGCACGTAGTTGAGATCAGTAGTATAAATACTGACATAAGTGATATTCATAAGGTAAGGGTATTGCAAATAATAAAATATTGCACAGAATGAAATAAAATATGTTTATGCATAAATTAATAAACATAAATGGTTATACATGCAGCTAATCTACAGACATCTAATTATAGACTGTTTTTGGCAATAAATAAATAAATAAATAAATAAATACCATTGAACCTTCGGAACACTCGCTATGCCCGTTGTCTAATAAGTCGTAATCCCTGGAAAGAAAAACTTTAGAAAAAGCCCAGTCATTTAAGCAGAAGGGTGTGTACGCCATTAACCCCTCCTCCCCACACACTTTACTTCAAAAGCCATGAATTGATGTGTTGTATTCATTTGTACAGTATTGATAGCATGTTGAAATGGCTGTACTCACTGTGTACATAAGGGTCACATCTAAGGGCAAATAAAAGCTTGCGGTGAGAAAGCTGAAGCAAATGTCTATTCATCTTTTTTTTGTGTATTCATCTCTATTTTAGATACCATTAAAGCACACTTCTGACACAACACTGGCATTAAATTATTACATTGTCCAGTTGCGACGAGCCCATGCACTGCAATACAGGATGGGGTTGGAAAACAAAATATAATTATGGCTTTAAATGCTTACTGAATGTAAAATCCAGTCTGTTAAATTTATATAGGTTTGTTGGAGGATGAGTGTCTTAATTCATCATTACACACAAAAGCACATTTTTATTTATGTATCAATGTATCTGTCTATCTGTCTATCTATCTGTCATGGTTGTACTGTATGGACAAAATAATAAAGGCAGAAGGAAACATGAAAACTGAAGCAGCTCTTTCAAGGAGCGGTGAATAAGGCTTTATTTCTTCTAGTTAGACACACACTGTGTCAGTAATGTATGCATGTGGAATACATCCTGAGTTCTTTCTAATTCTAATATCTCCCCCCGCGCCCCCCCCTCTCGCTCTCTCCTGAGATAATGCCATAATTTACAGCCACGTATTGTGTGAGATAAATGATGGTGGCTTTTCATAGCTAATGGGCATTTCCCTTTAACAAATAATAGGCCCCATTCTAACGGGGGAAAAAAGAATTGCCATCAAGGGGTATTTCTCACCTTGACTTCTTATTTTCCTTCTAATGGACATAAAGAGATTTTTCCTCCTTTGTAGACGAAATACACCGACATTGATCGCGAAGTGTCTCCGTTTTGTGGAGCTGTTGATGTATCTTTTTGGAATAATATAAATTTTTGACTTTTTTTTTTGGGAAGGGGAGTGAGGAATTGTTGCTGTCAACTTAAGTATCCTGCGATATTATACAATTTGATTTTGAGGGAAGACATATATTCCTTGCATGCTTTCTTTTACTCTGATCATACACACACACACACACAAACACACACAGAGTCTCTAGCCGAAGTGCTGGAATCTCAGCATCCCTCGAGGGTTCCAATTGACTGGCTACTGACCCTTGCTGCCCTCAGACTGCTGGCCACCACTTAAATAAGAGACTCGAGGGACACATCAAAGGCCTCTGAGGGTTAAATAAGCAGAGCTGGCTCGTACGCTACTGACCAAGGACTCCACTGATTATGTATGGTGCTTATAGCATGTTTACATATTGGCCAGATAATGGGTCATTTCATGTTCATCATGAATTTTCAGTTCAGGCCATTTCTGCTTCTATTTCTGGAAATAATCCCCAAATGACATTTCTGCATTCTGCCACATTTAAAGAAAGGGTTTCCCAATTAATTGGGACATAAATGGAATTTGGATTTTTCTTAATACATTCAGTGCTAAAATACTAAATGGTTTGGATAAAGGTTTGGGGGGGAGAGAGAGAGAGAGAGAGAGAGAGAGACAGAGAAAAAGCACTATCATTAGTGACCGTGCTGCATGCTTTTAGATCACAAGGGGGCAGTCAACTCTGTTCAAAAACTAAAGCAATTTTTGAGCACAGCCTATTGGTCTTGCAAAATCCTGATTTCTTCTTTTTTGCTCTCTTTTGTCAAAGCACTGCAGCTGACTCTCCCCTTGTGTTGGTGCATTCCATTTCCCCCCGCCCGATTAAACGCTGTGCGTATCTTCATGTACGTACAGACGTGCATATATGACGATTCACACATCCATTAGGTATTTTATATTACCATCTGTCAAATCCAAACACTCCCACTGACGGAGAGCAGCTTTGTCCAAATAAGCCCCAAGGGTTCCTCATCTACTTCAAGAGTCCTTTCTGCTCTTATTCAATTCGTGACAAAAGAGGACGAGGTTAGGGTCAACCATTATTGCAACTTTCCAGTATTTATTTCCCCTCTCTCAACAAGAAATAGCACAATCATGGAACCCTCATTATCCGGTAGTAGACCACGACTAGGTGATTAAAAAGATACCTTCCCCAAAGCTCATCCCTGGCTGGAGTGCTTGGGAACGATGATCCACCTGAAAAGGCGACATGGTGGGCCTCAGTGAAGACGGTGTGCATGAATGGAGCCCTCTTACCAGAAGAAAAGAGACACTCTCGCTGTTTGTTTTGGAATCTGTCTCATTGATCCGAGGGCCAGGAGGAGAAGGACAGGCCCGTTGTTCTGGTTCTTCCACACAATAGCACTCGGGCTTACCTTGCTCCAGCACTGGCCAGTGGAATGCTTTTCACGCTGTGGGACTTGGGCCACCTCTTACTACGTACATCGAGATTAACATCAAATTTAGGAAACAAATCAGACCAAAATCTGCAACCATGTACTCTGCAGAACAGTAACAGTAAGCTCAGGTTTCAAACGTGAATGGAATGCAAACCCAACTACTGAAAATTAGGCTTCTCCTGCTCCAATTTCAGAATTTTTTGAACAGAAAATAGAAAAAAAAAAAAAGACAAATTTTCCCATAACATTCATTTATTAAACACAAACTAACCAAAAATAATAAATAAAAACAGAATAGCAGTACTTAAAAATACACTTAAGACAAACAAGGCCCTTCAGACCTGATGAATTTGAAAGTTTCCAGCTACTTCTCCGTTAGAACTCAATGGAGATTTGGAAAAATTGATTTTTTTTTTTTACAAATGATTTGTCAATTTTTGTCTTGAGAAATTCAAAGGGGCCAATTCCGAGCCCTAAGATTATTATGTTATTTGGCATTAGGGTTAGAAAAGTTTAAAGACACATATAGCCAAGATGCTCAAAAAAACAAACAAACAGGAGGTATTTAGTATGATTAAGAGGTTTCCTTCACTCTTGGTCACTATTTAACGGATTGCTAAGAATCGGAGTGGGCTATAAAATAGGGAAAAAAGGCCAAAACCCGATATTAACTCAGCCAGGTCTATATTTTTGCTTGCTAACAGTGAAGAGCTTTTACAGTAACTAGAGACAAGTGGAGGCCTCATGACATGCCTGTTTGGCTAATCCCTGTTCTAATTCCTGACTGGAATTAGCTGACGAATTTTTGTATGTTTCATCTTATTTGGGGGGGAATAAATACATACCAACCCCAATTATGTCTGGTTTGGCCAAGTTCATTAGCAAGTTTTGTGTAAATCAAGAGAATTTGAGTGAATTAAAAAGAAATCATACATCAAAACTACATGTGAAAACATTAGGCAGGATCGATACATTCATATTGTGCACGCTCTCCAGAAATTCATAGTGGAGAGAAAAGAAAAAAAAAAGAGGATAAGACTTGTTTTACATCTCATAAGAGTTAAAAAAAAAAAAAAAAAAAAAAATAAAAAACACCCTTTCAAAACAAATTGAAACAAAAAGACACATATTTGCGAAATCAAAACGATATGCGTTTTCTATGTGTGCTGCTTGAATGAGCTGTAGTGCAAAACCCATGTTGTTTTACAGACCAATGCTTCATTAAATTCAGGATACTTCAGCTTCATGCACCGCTCTACTGAGGTGCATGAAACAGTCACTCCCCCCCATACCCCCCCCCCCCTCACCATTGCTTGTACAATGAAGAGTACATCTGAGTGTTAACACTTACAATTCACAGCAGGCCATATGGTACGATCGCTGAGAATGGACACAAGCAGATGTTGCACTCACCACAGATTAGGGGTTACAAGCATACTTGGCACCTTAATACAAAAGCTAAACGGAAATCAATCCGAATACTAGATCCGTGACAGCAAATCAATAGGGGCGACACAGGAACATGTGGAGCGCACTCGCAGGCTCTGTTTGATCATGCTGGACCCTAGATTCAAAGCGAAATGTTTGACCAGTTAAAACGATAAAGGAGGGGCAGGAGAAGAGCGGAGGCCAGTGCTTTTTAGATCGTTTTCCGAGATCACTCCTTTCTTGTTCAAAATGCCCTTTTTAGATTTATGCCCGCCAGCAGCAGGGGTCAGTTGCAGCCCGCAGGCATTGATGTCTTTATACCAACACTCGTTCGTTCGCGCGCACACACACGCGCGCGCACATATACACACACGCGCTCACATACAGTTAAATTAACTCAGTCTTCTACAGCTACATTTGACTTTTCATACAGGGAGGCCAGTTATACACTTCCCCACCCTCCATGCAGACCAAACAAACAAAACACATAATTAGTACACACCCCTCTCCCTTGACCACTGCCTTAGTGCTACCCCTCCTTCCTCCTCACTGTGATGCTCCACAACACTTGTTTCCTTCTGTTTTAACACTCGAGTGACGAGCTCCCCTACAGCATAGCCATGTTTCTACTTCAGAGAAGGCAAACGTAAAAACTGACTTTAAAACCCACATATCTATAAAACCTGCTCCTTTTCAGCCATTCAACTCAACTCTAAAAATACAGTATTTCAATAATCATGAGCAATTCATGTAAAAGTTCCCTCAGTGTGTTTAAAACAAACAAAAGGCTCGTAAAAAGGTATCCCTCGGCTTATTCGTGGACGTTTTGCCTTCTGAAATTCACCCCTCCGTTCACAATTGCCACCATTACGATTCATTACTCTGTATTATTACTATCATAGTTATTGTTTGTTGCAGTTGCCCGAACTTGACCTTGAGCATTAAAAAAAGGACAACAAAGTCCATGGAGGAAGCCCGTAAAGTGAGGAACTCTGATATGGTCGTGAGAGAGAGAGAGCGAGATGGGGGATGGGCTGGCCCTTGAGCTTTGCAGTCCTAGCTGCTTTAGCACTAGCCTTCATGGTGGCCGCTGAGGCACACTGCACCTTGCCGACTACTATGCAGCCATCAAGTACTGGTGGTAGAAGAGGCCGAAGAGGGACGTGGAGAATAAACAGGCAGCGATCCACCAGGTGAGAAAGGAGAGGAGGCCTCGAAACAGCAAAGGGGTGAAAACAGTCCTCAGTCCCCCTAAAGCCACAGACAGCTGGGCTACAGTTTGTGTAGCTTGTGCCTCTCCTTGCCCCACTGTGGAAGCTTGAGAGTCCTCATTCACAACGCAAGGTGAACTGTCTTCGGGGTAAATGCCCCAGGAATGTCCACCTGAGAGGAAACAGTTCAAGCCAATATCAGAAAACCAGAGCTGTGTGGGAAAGCAAACTGCAGCCGTTTCACCTTCAACACAGATGCTGCAGCAGAACATGCCTGATCTACTCACCTAACGTTTTAAGCAGCAGAGTCGTATGCAGCAGCATCACCAGGGGTGCCACATACTGAAGAGCTATCACACATAGGTAGTAAAAGACACGAGCGACCTGGGCAGAAGGAGGAGGAAAAAAAAAAAAAAACATTTGCAGTTAAAAACAGCTCATTTACACAAATCCACTTCAAAAACAAGCTACTTCAGGGCAAGAGGAACTCATCAAACAGACTTATGGAGAACGTTCAGTGGGAGCTTAACTACGGAGAAGGGACCGAAAACTCATAAATTCCACGGATGGCTGTAAGACCAGACGCCGCCGCAGCCATTTGTGAACCTCACTTATGGCTTGGCACATCAAACAGGCTCTTTTCCTCAGCTCAAGCTTTGGAGTGCTGGGGGTTTTGATCTCGACTGAGGCTCTGCTAAGCCCAAATAGTGGGCTCATTTCGGAGCTCCGAGGGCAACAATACCACCCCATCCTTTTTCATACCAACACATTTCCGCCATTGAAGGCTGCCGCCATGCTAATGTGCGAATGTTGAGCAAACGGTGGATGTAGGCATCCGGACGCATTTATGCACCTGTGTTTGGTGGGAGCACCAATTTAACATGATGACTTAAACACTCATTTGATGTGGGCACTTTTGCATCAGCGACATCAGAGAAATTGTGACGATGGCTTCGCACTGGGATAATTAATTGAAATAGTATAATTGAGGCAATGGGCCTCAGGGCGGAACCAGTAACAGAGATGATTTGTTTCTTTTTAAAGGCATTTTGCAGGCATTATATGGGATTCTGGATGCCTTAAATATGATATTTCATAATACTTATGAGCACATACTCTTATAAATGGGAACATTCATTATGGGTGTGGATATAATTTGTCAGTTACATGCATGAGCCAAGTCTGACATTCGTACACTTCCAAAAAAATGTCAGGAAAAAAAAATAAATGAAAAATTCTTGGAAAAATTCTTGGACCCAGTGTGTCAGTTCAATTAAGCAAGTATGTCTACTTTGTATCATTTAATACAATCTCTGCATTCTAATTTTACAGCATGGTCCTGGGAAACAGACTACACAACCCTGGCATTTCATTACACGAGGGTTGTCGAAAAAAAAAAAAAAATTGTTTCTCAGGTACTAAAATGTTGTATTGAGTTTGATAACAATTAGCACTGGTATCGAGTTTTGCATCTGCCAGTTCATGGAGATCGCTGGTAGATTACAACAATTTTCAACCAGCATTGCAGCGGGCAGCCCCTCCCCCAGTTACCTGGAGGACCCAGTGTTTACACGATAGTCCCGTAACTCGGCCAGGGACCAACCTAGCGCTGCAAAATTTTACACAGACCCTCAGCTTTAGTCATTTTCGTTGACTAAAACAAGAGGAGATGTTATTTCCTGCACAATAGCGAGGGGAGAAAGAAAGTATTGGGATAGAGTATAGAGAGGCACTGTGAACTAAATCTATTTTGACAAACAGCCTTTCCCATTTCCATGAAAAAAAGCTGATCCTGAATTGTTCTGATTTGGTTGTGTTGACTATATTTGTTAAGGAATAATAAAAGAATATTTAGGTAAGATCAGGCCAACACACTGAAGGTAAACTATATCGGTATAGTTTGAAATTTCGGTATCGTGACAAGCCTACATTACACCCACCATTTTCTGCAAGTCCACGGTGCTGATGCGTCCTGCTTCCTTCTTCATCTGCTCTACACCCTTCTTGGCCAGGTTGAGGTAGGCCTGCAGGTGGTGGCGCATCATGGCCAGCCGCAGAGCACACAGCAGCAGAATGGCCCACAGGCGCAGCGTGTCATACGTCTTTTCGGACATTCTAGATATGAAACCAAGATGACATCAATCAGTATTAGGTCTCAATCAAGTGTTGACTGAATACTACATTTTACTTTTACTACATAAACCCATAGCCTGCACTGTGTGACAATTTCTTCCAAAAGAATTTCTTCCAAAATTTGCTAGATAACCTTTGGTGTTCATCCTGGAACAGTTTTGGTAGGTACTAACCACTGTATACCGGGATCATCCCACAATACAGGCCATTTCGGACTTGCTCTGACAAAGTTGTCAAGTCATCATAATTTAATTATTTGTTTTTCTAACAATAAAAAATATATTACAAAAATATTGCATAGTCAAAAAAAAAAAAAAAAGACGTGTCATTGTTTGTCGTGCTTAGTTAAAAATAAACAGCCTGTGAATGCGGCTACGCGTTCAGCCATCCTCAACTATAAATGGCTTGATAAGAGTGAGTTAACACTGGTAGAGTGCCAGCCACCGAAAGAAGAGAAGAGAATCAGAACAGGCGCCGATTCAAATCCATGCTGCAAGCAAACGTTTTTTTTTTTTGTTTTGTTTTGTTTCAGTGTCTCCAAACACTGGCTTTATAGCAACCATGCAATCACACTGAACATTTTCTTGTGGAAATGCAATCTAGTTGTGCATTACTATACGTTAGCATACAACTGTATATATTATGCAATGTCTACAGCTAAACATAACCATATATTACCAGCAGTTATGCTTACCATTTACCTTCATTTTGTATAAATAAATCATACAAATGATTTTCTATGATTTGTTCCCATGATTTGAAGAGTGTAAACACTCACAAGCAAACACACAACGTCTTGATCATCAAAGCACAGAAAGACAAACTTACAAAGGCACACTCTCTTTGCCTAGAGTGGGATTCATTATGTAATCCTTGGTTATGGGCTTTACCCACAACAGAACCATTATAAGAGGAGCCAAGAAGTTGATATGCAGCAAACTCCTGTGGAATGACAATGGAAAAAAAGAGACACATCAAACATATACACATGCTCATACTCTCACATAAAACTGCCAAAAGCCTTGAGGCACTTATGTTATAAAAGTAGTCCCTAGTGTGGAACAGTCGGTGAGTGGCTCAAGCACAGGCTTAGGCCAAGAAGGGTGGTAGAAATGGTGGATTTAAAAAGGACAGGGGATAGGTTGGGGGTAATCCAGGCTAGAGAAAGGGGTAACTATAATCTGTGGATTGAAATAGGAGCAGGTCTGGAGAGTCGGCCACACTGAAGTGGATTAGCTGGGGAAAGTGTGGAGCTCCTGACCCCTCAACAGAACCCATACGCCCCAGTGCCTGACGCAGGCTGAAATGGAGACTAGGTCCATCTGTAATAATACTCATTTGCAGACTATATGAGGCGGAGGTCATGTGCTACTGAGCTGTGGAGAATTATGTGCAAATGCTAATGTGGTCACAGTGACCAGGTCATTTTTGCTGCTACAAGACGAGCCACTTGAACAAACGAATCAAACAGTGGCCAGGAAAATGGAATCTAGTGGTGGTAAAGTGTATATGAACTAATGGGGCGACATGCTTTGATAAAATCTGAAGTATAATGATTATATAAACTAAAGAACCACTTTATTAAGTACATCTACCTTACATCTACACACATTGTCCATTTTATCACTGTTCAGCTAAGCATATTTATTGAGCTCTACTGACCATATACATGCACTTTGTAATAACAGACTGTGGTCCATCTTCTCTGCATCATGTCCTAGCCCCTTTTACCCTGTTCATGAATGGACAGGACCCGGATAGGACCCTGACAAGACCACGTATGAGCAGGATTATGTTTAGCACAGCAATGATGCTGTGCAGAGAAACAGATTGTAAACTATAAAATGCACATATATGGTCAGTGGAGCTCAATAAAAAGACAATGAGAGATATAGAACGAGAATGTGTATGTTACATATAGTGATTGTGTTTGCTGTGTATTAGAAACTGGGTCATTTGTAATGTGACATAGTTAAAAACTGGAACAGTGACTGGTCAGGATGCTCACAGTAAAAAAAACTGATTAGAGGCATCCTTTGCATATTACAGCCTAATAAGATTATAGGTATCAGACACAAACAATACACAGTCTAGTCTATGCGGGTATATCAAAAGACGAACACTTAAAATGACACCAACGACTTAAAAAATATACCCTTTTAAATCAAAGTGAACTTGCAATGGATAACAGGTCACTTATTTGATGGTTTGTGAAGGCACTCACTGTGTGACTTTGCCGGTGTTAAGTGTGAGAGCATCAAGATGCATCTGGGCCAATCGCAGACCAGGGAAGGTGAGGAATGCTCCAATCAGAGAGCAGAGCAGAGCCAGAATCAGCTTAAAGGTCAGTTTGGATATAGGGCCCCTGGAGAGAAAACAGACAGAAAGCAAAGCTTGTTCACAGTAGGATTACAGACACACACACACACATGCGTGCGCACACACACACACACACATACACACAACTTACTGAGATTCGAGGCCTTGGTTCTCCAGAAACTGCACAGCACTTTCAGAGAAATTAGCAAAACCTGCAAACAAACACAATTTGTAAAAAAATTATTTGAATCAATTTCTTAAACTCGTGCTTGAACAATTTAAAGTGTGTAAATCTTATTTTGCAAGTCACTTATTTGTACAATTGAATTGTATAATAATGAAAAATTTCCCCCCAAAAAATTCAGTGTAGCTGTGAGCAGAATATATCTATATATGTGTGTGTGTGTGTGTGTGTGTGGTATCTGTGCCTTTATATTGTTTTATTCAAAAATTTAGTGAACATATTTTAACTGTTAATTTAATCTGTTAATACTCTGCCTTTCTGCTCCTTCTTTGTCTCCCCACTACTGTGAACACCAAACAATTTCTTGTCGCTTTCCACTTCGCCCACAAGCATCTATTTCTGTTTTAGAAATGTTCTTACTTTCCCCCTGCCATCATGCCATTTTTTCAGCTTTACATCGGAGATTTAAATATTCATGAGGTGATTTGCATTTACCATGTATGGTTGAATGGGGGCGTGTAGAGGGCGGAATATGCGCCAAACCCATGTGCAAACAATTCCAGGTAGGATGCGATTTATAAAGTGTATTTTGCTTGCAGGTGTGTGTGCACGTTTTCATAAATCTGATATTTTTGTCTTTTGGGCGCACGCACAGTTTTTGTTTTATAAATGAGACCCCTGGTCTGGGACCCATGTATGGCTATAGTCTGGTCTTATCAGTTTTAACCCAAAAACATGGGGTGTCAAAGAAGACCAGATCAGATCCAATACAAGCATCTAATCAAGGTGGCACCCAAGGTAAATGATGTCTTGAGTTTATGGCATAGTAAGCTGGCCATGCACAAATTGGGGGTACCTGTTTCAAGTCCAAACTCCAGGTAGTTCTCAGTGACAATCAGGATGGCCATGGCTTTGACAAAGAAGAAGAAGGCAAAGGTGATGCAGAGAGAGCGCTCCCCACCTTCCTCCAGCTTAAAGTAATGAGCCGTGAGGGAGAAGAGGATCTTTCTGAGAGAATGGAGTTTAGGAATGTCTGTACATTCTGATATTTCATGCACAAAACAAAGGAAGAGCTTCAAAAATAATGTTAAGGGCATGTGGGTCTCCCATTTCTACTGCAAAATTAAAATTTTTTCAGGCTAGTTCTAACACTGATTAGTGCTCATCATTGGCATCAGAACAAAATCTTGCATTTTGTTACATTTAGATATGAGGAGGTACAATGTTTTGTTCTGACGGAAACTTATGCTTATTTCTCTTTCTGTCCTTTGTGCTCAGGGGCCTATCTGGGCAATAAGAGATTTTCTTACAGTGCAAGATCTAAATCTGAGATAACCTACCGCTGAGGAAGTAAGCACTAACTGATACAGGGTAATACCTGTTGAATCCTACAAATCCAAAGCTCCACTTGAGGCTCCAAACTTTTCGATCCTACATTAATATGGGCTCAAAGGGATATGTAACCCCCTGAGAGGAGCAGTAGCCTTGATTGGGTCCAGCAGCAGTGCTTTCAGGGAATCCATCTAGTTGACTATCCCTGATACTTATGCAATAGTCCTTTCTGGAGATACAATATGTCTAAAGCAGCTCCATCTTACAATACCCCCCATTAAAGCTTATATTTTGGACTCCCCATTAGAGACACTGCACTGGTAATTCAGTTGCACACACAAAAACAAGCCACATCGGGCTAAAGTGCCAAAATGACATTCTTCGAACGGAGAGATCCGAGATGCAAATTTATTCATCCACTTTTTAAAAGTGAAAGACAAGATAAAGCCTATTATCAGTGGGGAGATGCCCAGATGTGACTTCTCATAAGGCCAGTGTGCCAGAATCTAGCACAGTTGATTACACCTGTCCAGGGTCAATCATGTGGTTGCATAGTGCAAAATCACAGAGGACTGCAGAAGGCCATCTAAGGAAATGTCTCAGTGACCATCGCTTTGACAAGGTCATTTCTCCATCACATTCGCTCTGGAGCAAGCCCATAAAAAATGGCTCCTTCCTGACCACGTCCATCCATTTGCACTCACACAGGCCTATCATCATCCTCATCATCTTCATCATCCCACCAGCCAGCCTCCCTCTTTCCCCATTCCCTCAGTCCTTTTTCCCAGGCAAATCAGTCTGGTGGGCCATGAAAATTGGGTGTCCAATCTTCAGTAGCAGGCGGCGAGTGGGTGAGGGGCAATGCATATAGCCAGGGAGAGATTGATCCTTGTGGACTGTGCTGGGGTTAATGTGTGTGATTTAACGGCCAGCGAGGAAGAAAAGTAGCGGGTGAGAGGCAACAGGTGCTGACTTGGGCGCATTGCAACACATAGCGGCCAAGGCCCACATTTCACCCAAATGCTTCCAGAGTGCAAAAACGGAGCTCCTCAACAAAGGAGGCTGCTTTTACACATGCATATAGCAAGAGTATCACATATTAAAAGCTTTCTCTGAGAGATCTGTCTGGGCTCTAAGTACATATAAAGCAGTCTGAATGGAACTAGACAGTGACACTTTCTCTGCATTCCAACACTTTGGACCTGAAACAACCCAATAACTATGAATCTCTATATTGGGCAAACCGTGTAGGAATCATAGCCACAGTATACAATCCACAGTAACACATTAAAATAACTAACAACTTGATTTTAAAATCACTTCTAAACCCTTTATTAGGGTAGTCTTATTGTAAAGTCCCCCAGCAATTCCACAGGTCCAAAAGCATTGACAATAACAATCTCAAGTACTAATCAGAAATAATGTCATTGTGTTTAGTGCTGAGCACTGCCAGATGCTCAGTCACATTCAAAACAGGGGGCACTGCTGAACAACAACCAATTCAAGGTATTAGTAGCCTAAAAATGATGATGAAACACTGAGATACTGATGTATGTACAGTATGTTCAGCTTAAATGGGTGTCAAATTCTGGATGTTAATTTTACTGGAACTTCATCCTCAGGGTTTTACAGCTTTCCCAGTTATTATGAAATCATCTACAACTTACTTCATCATTCCATATTAATCTAAAATCTCTTCATTTTAACAGATTCACTTTATCAAGATGTTCAGTAGTAGCAAATGAAAGCCAAATGATAAAAATTTGCAGGCACTATATGGACAAAGGTATTGGGACACCAGTCCAGTATACCAACAGGGACTTTAATACAGGGATTTGCATTCAAATGCATAGGCTTTAATATGGAGTTAGTCCCCTCTTTATATAACAGCTTGCACTCCTCTTGGAAGGCCTTCAATATGATTTGAGTTTCTGTGGTAATGTGTAACCATTCATTATGTGTCTCAATACATTTGTCCATATAGTGTATGTATAGGTACACCTACCATGTATGTACTCTCCTCATTGTCCAATTTATCTGCTCTTGAATGCTTTGGTGAACAATTCATGTGAAAATCGAACTCCACTGTAGGTCTAATATTATATGTTGTTCTCACCTCTAGAGTCGACACATTTTTTTTATGTTCTGCTATTGTCGGACACTGGCATTATGAAGGATACATGACAAAGGCCAGCACGAGCAGACTCCAGACGACACTGATGTTCATCTCTCCACTCGGCTCAGCCAAGCAGAAATACAGCTCGGTGATGAGGTACACTGCTGTCGCGGCCACAGTGAAGTCCACCAGCCACTGAAACTCTGGGAAGTAGTGCAGAGCTAGCAGGAAGGAAAGACTGATGAGATCTTCAGAGCAGAGAGCAGTTGGGGAGACATAAGAAAGACAGGTTTCTAATAGTGTAGAGTTGATGAGAGTGTATATACCTAGTGTGTCCACTTCTGCAATATATTTCGTTTCCAGCTGAAGGTCGATGTCCTTGGGAATGGTCAGTGGTTTGTTGTCTATGTGCCCATTATATTTCCTAAAAATGCACAAAAAAAAACAAAAAAACAACAGAAATCCATTCTGAGTTAAAGCAGCATTCATGACATTTAGATTGCAGCAATTAGTTCTGTGTGATGTAATTTCATGCAACTTCACTATTACGCCAGTTGGCCAGAATCCAAACCAGCTGAATATGACAAAGGAAGCTCATTTCAAAACAGAGAAATACATCACATTTCCAAAACTCATTCCTCTCTGAATTGGGACACCTACAAGGCAAACTGGGCTCCAGGTTTCTAATGTGGGTCATATCAAGACGTTACAGCTTGACAAAATCCAATTACTGATACTGAGCACTATATCGCTTTCCTTTTTGTCATGAAACAGGTTCTGGTATGCTCACATGATGGTGGAGGTCTTTTTTTTTTTTTCCAACACCATCCAGCAATGAGAAGTAGAAACAATTTCTGTTTCATGTAACAGAGTTGCTAGGGATGTGGCAGGGGTGATAGCCAAGGAAATATTTCATGTCAGGCAACAGGGCTTTAGGTAAAGTTCCACTGCCTTAGATCCACAAATTCTTGTCAATTACACTCTGAAATGAATAAAATGACAAGGAGTGGAGAAGTGAAAAACAGACAATCGGAAGATAATAAAATCAAACATTCCTCCCTCAAGGGTAGAAAAGACATTACTGGCTTATTTAGTAATGCTTGTTTCCTAGCACAGATAAAGAAGTCAAATATGAAATGTTTGATTGGTGCGCTCTTAGGCCCAAAAGATAATAGACAGATTTGCTGAGACTGGCCTGGTCTTGAACTAGAGCGTCTGTGTTTGCGATGTTTCACCAAGGATTAGGGTCTTCCATGCTTTCAAAAAAACGTCTATGTACAACGGCTCAAATCAACGCCCCCCCCCAATCCCCAGTGCTAATGCTGTTTGCGAGGACGGCTGGGTGCAGGGATAAATGTTGAGTCCGCTAGAAAGAATGGGGAACTGGAAGGGGAAGGGGTGGATACACAGGCCTTAAGGATCAACAGGGGCCTGTGTTTGAGCCTTCTACCCCATGGCTACAGGCCAGCTGTCCCAAAGATTCTTCTAGGCCTCAACATGGCGCGAGTACAATGGCACTGTTGGAATCGCAGACTCCTTTCGTTTGATCTCAGGGTACCTGCTAGAGAAAATGGCTCAGGAGCTCTCCAAAGCGCAGTGAAGGGCTTTTGCATGATAACAGGAGGTGGACATAAAAAGATTGTAGATGAAAAAAACAAAACAATGCAACCTCATCTTTTTAAGGGATTAGTTGTGTAACACACTTGATCTTCAGTGTACATCCTCAGACATACAGAAAGAAGACTAGCAATCAGCAGGTCCTGCCACACTGTGGAACTTAAACCAATGTAAGACAAAGATTTAATTTACTGCCAGCCAGCCAGCTATGCAGAATATAGACAGAGTACAATGTTGGGATTATACTGCTACATATTGACACTGGATATAAAACTATTGTTATATCCACAACAGTAGATATAATTTACGATGGTTAACAATCATGTACGTAAATTATTTGATTTATGGATCACAAAAATGCCTCAAAACATCAGAAAGCTCATGCCACAAGTAAAGCTGTAGTAACTGGTAGCTGGCTCATTTTCATATAGTAGCTTTTTACAATATCAGAAAGGCTTGCCATGATATAGAGCACACATATACATGAATTTTGAGCAAGGCATAGTTCAAAAAGGCTGGCCGAGAAACACGAAGCTGACAACAGGCAGTTTACTTAACAGTTTAAAGACTAAAGGAAGTAAAACAAAAACCGAACCTTCTCCATACCTGTCCTTCTTGTTCTTCCCTCCTTTCTGGTGCTTCCCAGCCAAGCTCCTCAACTCATCTTCCGTGGGATGTTGGTACCAGCGCAGGCTGACACATGCAAAGCAATACAAACAGGGTAAGGAAAAGAGCACTGATGTGAAATGAGCTAATCTTATTTGCAGCATCAGAAGACAAATATTTAGCACAGCATCTTCAACTTTGTTTGGAAAGCATCTTGTCGCAAGCCCTAAGAGGGCTGTGCTGGTTTCAGTTGTTTTTTTTTATGTTTATTTATTCATTAATGGAAAGTTAATTATGGAACTCTCCAGGGCAAAACTTCCAAGTCCTGCACTTGGGCCAGGGAAAAAAAAAAAAAACTTTCACAGCCAAAAACAAGTACTGATGAATTATTGAGCCCATTCCTAGGAGCTGTTTACTCTAAACACATATGGTGCTAATTAGGGGAGAGCGGGCGTGGCTCATGGTGGTCCTCATGGGTTATTCGACTTTTTGATGCTGCCTTTTGGTTTGCTGATGAGCCATAATGATGCATTTTTGGTAGGCCCTTAAAACTAACAATGAAAGCAAGGGATTCAACAAAAGTAGATCACGCTGATTTCTGAAGAACCTGCCTTTGAAATAAAGTGCTGAGATACGGGAGTTAGTCGGAGCAATGCAAGGGTCACTTGAGCTGCACAATGGGACCCAAAGCGCTTCCTCATTACCTGCCACTGCAAAGGAGCCATCTTGCAAAGGAGTAGTGCGGTATGATTTTCTGAATCACGCAAGCCATTACCATGGTTACCACCAGCTGCACGCTGATCACACCCTAGGGGGAACAAGGCATATGTGTTGAGAAAAAAAAATAAAGTAGGCTGATAACATTTTTCAACAAAAAAGGACAAGTTAAACATTTGGGACAATTTGGGATTAAAAGTCATTAAACCTCAATTATTTAAACATAGGAGGAAATTGCATCCATGTACATAGAAAGGGGTGGGTTATAATAAGTATGTTGATCATTTTTATATGAGTCTTTTACAGTCACATGTCAAAAAACAAGCTCCTATTAGATGACACAGTCAGCCTGTGTTCTATAGCGCAAAATGAAAATTCTTGCATTTCAGATGGCCAGCTGAGCGAAGAGGAAAGGCAGCAATTTCAGGTGGAAAAACAGACACATTGCAAATATTCTCAAGTTCCACAGTCAAGTAGCAAATACCATAACTGCCGTTTCAACACAGCATCAGACTACTTCTGCTGGTGTGGGAGGATTGCCGCCATCGCTGGCCAATCTTACCTTCCACAACAGCAAGGCGTAGCCGATGTCCTGTACTTGATGGAGAGACAGGAACCTGCATTCAAATTACCTCTGATCTCCGCAAATTGCTGTGTGCTTGGCTAGCCACTTCAGAAATCACAGGGATTTCATGACAACATGGCTGGTAAGCTACTCTGGTCTAGTGGAAGAGGAAATCATCCATGAAGGCACGGGCAGTCAAGTCCATGCAAATGCCCACGACAAATCTAATGCCCAATAGTTCGATGAGGGAACTGATTTACCTGTTCCTTTTGATTACAATAAATTAACATGTTTAATTATAAATGGGGGTCAGTAAAGCCAGTGAAGTCTATGTAATGAACAGGCTAATTTGATCACTGAAGTCCTGGGCTGGTTTTATGATTGCCAATAGTGAACATGAACACAGCACAGTGTAAAATGTGCCCTGGGTTTAGCCCATTTATCAAGTAAAGCTGTGCACAGCCAGCGATGCAGCGCTCAGGGAGCTCTGTGTGGGCATGGTACCTCGCTCAAGGGTACCTTAGTGGTACCACTGGAAGTCCTGGGATTCAAAACCATGGCCTTCCACATACAGGAGCAACTCCCTAACAACCAGCTGTCCCAAATAACACAGGTCAACAAAACCTGTAATCATCAGAAACCACAACACACTTTTCTAAATCAGTTTTTCATACTGATTTCCAGAGGTGGACAGTAACAAAGTAGATTTACTTAAGTACTGTACTTAAGTAGAGTATCTGTACTTCGCTTTTTTTTTTTTTTTTTTTTTTAAACTTATGACTTTCACTTCACCACATTTAAAAAACAAATAACGTACTTTTTACTTCACCACATTTCTATCAAGGGTCTCGTT